>JADDOH010003088.1:0-18311 GCA_016648135.1 Agrypnia vestita
TTCTGCAATATTTTTTTTTTAAATATGTTAATATTTTTTGATTTATGGATATTAAATTGTCTTTTGTTGGACACTTTTATGATCACGCTATTACCTGAATTCACTGAAACGGATTTAATGAATAAATCCAAAGCTTGGCTTAATTGGAAGTGAAGTCTTCCGGAAATATAATAATCCCAGTGGAAGTAATTTCAAGTGCAAAATATTCTATATTCTTTTAATTGTGTAACGCTAGAATAAGGGATTGATTAACAAATTCCACATCGTTCATTCGGTTCGATTAGAAGGAAAATAATTAATATTTGCGTTTGAAAAAAAGATTAAAAAATTAACCCACAAAATATAGTTTTTATTATAAATCCTTTATACCTATGCGAAGTCTCTGTTTTAATTTTGTTAATAATTGTATTGGTTGACATTTTGCACAACAACAACCATCTTTTGTTTTGTAGCAATTTAAAAAAAGTATTTGTAAAGTACCTATCCGTGAGTTAAATAATTTTATAATTGTACCAGGAAGTAGGTGCTTGCCATGTAAAAGGTAACTTCGCATTATTTTATGTGATAACAAATGCATTATTACTGACTTCAAGATATGCAAAATTTGGGATGATGGGAAGTGTGATAATTTTCACATTTCACCAAGATTTGTTCACGTTTGAGGCCGGCGGTGAAGTTAACATAAAGGATTTAAAAACACAGAGATTAAGCTCACTAGCTAAATTTTCAATTTCAGTTTCAGTGCCGATAAATCGGCGTTTATTAGATAAATAACTTTTATAACAGCATGCACCAAAACATAATTAAAGTAAGAATATTTGCAGAGTTTATGAGTAAGATAGCAAAAAATACAATATGCAATTTTTTGTATGCAGGCCATTATCTTTACCTACCTCGCTAGGTAAATAAAATACCTGTTCTGAGGTTAGTAGCCATTCCATTCATTAAGACTTCATTAAAATATATAATTTCATGGTTGCGTTGTTAGAAGAATAAAAAGAAAAATAAAGCAAAGTTAATTAGAGTAAAAAGTATATACATATATGAACAAACAAAAAGTGTGAATAAGTAGCTTAATATCAAGGTAGATAGTATAGACAGAGTAAGTGTCATTAATGAATGACTGATCATTGGAGGACCACTTCCTTATTTCTTTTACTAATTTAAAAGATAATGGTATTACTTCTTTATTCAGACCTCATTTCTCCATAATCTGTTCTGCGACAATTTATAATACCGTTCTTCATTTTATAGTCACTGAATATTTCCAGAATATTTCACTTACTTATTATTGTACTGTTCCTTAATACGCTCTAATTAACGCTGTTGATATTTCTTTGATCATGTTTAGTAAATTCCGTTCAATATTCGTTCGTAAAAACTTTTCGCGCGGTATCCTTTAATTCACTTTCGCTGGTCGCACTGTGGTCCTATGTTGGTTGTATCGCGTGTTGTAATATCACCGTCACGAATTAATGGTCACACTTATCGTTATGAAATGTAGTGACTAACCCCGTGTTGCGTAACGCCTTTTATAAATAAATCCCGATGAGAGATTTCTTCTAGAAATTACGAGATACAGGCCTGTGAAGCATTCCAGATGATTCCAATGTAGTGTTTTAGTATGTAATGGAATGTAATGGAATCTTCCTGAGAGAGAATGCGGTCACGGACGACAGATCTTGCATTGCGTGCGTAATATTCCAGTGTTTGCGGTCGTGGATGAATGACCCTGCATTGTATTCCGCTTTTGTATTGTTATTAGCATTCAGTAGGTGTAAAACAATATTGTGAGGTGAAGAATTGATTGCTTTTAGTTGGAACCTCTTGTTACATGAATTTTCAGTATTAAGCTCGACGTCTTAATTTGGCGTTTCTCAATATTGAACGCCAAATATGATTACGCCATGTTGGGTGGGAACTTAGACTCAGCGGGCTAGATTCGCATCTGGATACCGTACTGGAAGAGTTTTGGTGTTTCCTGTTTTAATCGAACCCGATTGACCGAAAGTCTTCTACCTAAAAATGTTCCTTGGGTTTTCACGGCCGTTCAGAATGTTCTGTGTATAGTTTTTCTGGGATATTCTGCCGTGTAAATGTGACCTCTCTGGCCAACGTTTCGGATCCCATTGCAGGGTCCATCATCAGGGCTGACATCAGCCCTGATGATGGACCCTGACTCCTAGGGTAGATGTAAGAGATCAGCGAGTTCGTGAATTTGGGTGTGTTGTGTGTGAATGTCGGGAGCTATGCAGGGAGATTACTTGACTGATTTAGATGGACCTTACCATTTGCACAATCTTTAAGTCCTACAAAATAATTTAATAATATAACTCCTTACGAATCGGATTAAACTATTTCTTTGTAGTTTAGTTTATGTGTAGTCACACTTTTGAAACACCACTATTATTTTTTTATTATTTAAGTAGATAATACAATTATTTATATTTCCTAATATTAATTAAATTACAATAAATAACTGTAAATTTTATTCAAATATAAATATCACATATTTTTTTAGCTTCCTCTTAAAAGCTGTTATATTTTTTCATCCTTAATATCCTCCGGTAGTTAAATATAAAATTTCATTCCACTGTACATGTTTGAATTTCGTAAATATGTTTTCGTTCTAAAAGTTAATCTTATTTCATGTGCGGTATATTCGTTTTGTTTGTCTATATATAATTATTTGTAAGCTTTCTAGCAGCTCTTTGATTATTGTGTTTCTATTTCTTTTTAATATAATTCTGACGTCTATTTTGGAGAATTGTGAATTGTTTTAATTCTTTTTCATTTGTCAGAAATAGTACAATAATGCTGCTAGAGTTTATATGGAGGACTATTCTTTCGTTATATATATTTATTTTTAGATGATTCTGTTTTGATATATGAGTCGTATATTTCCAGACACCGCGAACTCCATACCAAAGCAATTTACAGCAGGTCACGTAATTTATACCTTATTTTGTGGGATGTTATTACCTACACTGTTAGTTTTTCTAGAAAGTTTGTTCATATTTATAGACAAACATTCTAGACAAAACTAATAGTGTAGGTAATAAATAACACATAAGATATAAATTACTTGACCTGCTGTAAATTGCTTTAGTATGGAGTTAGCGGTGTCTGGAAATATACGACTCATATCTTCTGATTCTTCCCAAGAGAAAAATTTGTTTTGCTATTTTTTGTTACATACTTTAAGTTCAATGTCATATTTAGTGTATGGTATAGACCATACAGACCCTAATAATAATAGGATTATTCTCAAGTTTTATATATCAGTTGCTTCATTGATTACTTCCTCATCGATGATTAATGTTGTGCGCATTAGTATTATTTTATTGCCAATGTTCATTAATTTAATTTTGTTTATTAAATTCAAATTATTTATTTCATGCATTTTGATATTTGATTAAAGCCATAATTTAGTTTGTTTATGATTTCTATATAGTTGTCTCCTGATATATATACTAGTGCATCATCTGTGGATAAACAAGTTTTATAATATTTAAGTATTTTCACTATATCATTAATGTAAATTGAGAATAAAATTAGTCATAGAACTGAGCCTTGTAGAAAACCTAATCATACAAAGATTAGATCAGATACTATTTATCACCATTTTTTTAGTTTAGTTTACTATTATTTAAGTAGTTTAAAACCATTTTAACTTTTTCTCGTCTCCTCTCCTTCATCAATATTTTTTAAAAACTTCAACATGCCATGAGGTCTAATAGAAAGAAACTAAGAGAATTTCACGCATTCTTGTTGAATATTTTAATTACCACCAGGAATATCTTTAATATTTGCATAGATTTTGACGGGCTATTTAATTTTTCTATCAACACTCACATCGGGTATCTTTCTAACTTTCTACCATCCGATCCTCATTTATCCCCTTTACTTTATCGAACAGATTTATATTCACTTCTTATTTATTCATTAACTACTCTGTCATAAATGGATTCTACACATTTATCACCTATAAAATTACAGTTCCATTACATTTCCACAGCACTAATACATCGTATCTTCTTTCAGACAAAAATTTAGGTATTACTATCTTTCAAGCATTTGAAGAACAATGGAGTGGATTATCAAACACAGATTAAATAGACTATTGAATAATTACAATTGCAGAAAATGTTATTAATATTTTCGTTTATTAAATAAAATTAATGTCTTCGAGTATAAAATTATAAAGGTTGGACATCCGTTTCATAAACAAGCGAATCTGTCAAATTACGTCAATAGATCATGCGCTTTAAAGCCATGCGCGAGATGCCATCTGAGCTTAAATCGAATAAAAATTACACTTTCGTCACATATTTACATAAAAATAGCTAAAACAATAATGTTTTGATAGAAAGAGATGGTCATATATTCTTGCCTGGGTATTTCGCCAGCGAAATACCTAGGCATCCCCGCGGAACTACTGTCGCTGTCAAAATATTTACTTATCTAAATTAATATACGAGCACTTTACTTTTGATAAATGCTCGTATAATATTTGGGTCGAATAATTAATTTCCGTAAATAATTTAAGAAACATATAATAATTCTATCTTTTTAATCGTGCATATCGCAATATGACAATCACAAAACAATTAATTAATATACGAGCACTTTACTTTTGATAAATGCTCGTATATTATTTGGGTCGAATAATTCATTTCCGTAAATAATTTAAGAAACATATAATAATTCTATCTTTTTAATCGTGCATATCGCAATATGACAATCACAAAACAATTAATTAATATACGAGCACTTTACTTTTGATAAATGCTCGTATAATATTTGGGTCGAATAATTAATTTCCGTAAATAATTTAAGAAACATAAAATAATTCTATCTTTTTAATCGTGCATATCGCAATATGACAATCACAAAACAATTAATTAATATACGAGCACTTTACTTTTGATAAATGCTCGTATATTATTTGGGTCGAATAATTAATTTCCGCAAATAATTTAAGAAACATATAATAATTCTATCTTTTTAATCGTGCATATCGCAATATGACAATCACAAAACAATTAATTAATATACGAGCACTTTACTTTTGATAAATTCTCGTATATTATTTGAGTCGAATAATTAATTTCCGTAAATAATTTAAGAAACATATAATAATACTATCTTTTTAATCGTGCATATCGCAATATGACAATCACAAAAAAATTAATCCCACGCGCATACCACGTTTATTAAAACATTTCTTATTTTAACTTTCGACAAATTCTCGTATTTTATTTACGTCAAATTATTACCTACTTACTGTATGGAATTTAAAAACGTATTAATAATCCTGAATTACTTTTCAAATCATAACGCATACCGTAATATTAAACGAAAAACAATACATTATAGATAGGCAACGCGCATGCGCACGGCACATAAGTCTATATTTTGACTCATGTGGAAGCATGAATTTTTGAAGCTGGACTATAATAATTGCAGACTGAAATAAGGATGCATGTTCAAGACTAAAAAGGATTAAACCGTTCGAAAAATGCATAAAAAGCCTTATTATAATGGATTTATCAATTGCTTTTGAGCGTAGGTATAATATTAGGTCCTTACATATGAAATTGGCGTTTTGCCGTACTGGCAAATTTGATCTCAAATATCTTCTCTTTGGTTAGGAATTTCAAATCCAAATTTATACAGCTATTTACTCATGTATTTGTGTTTTGAAAATTATAATTCATTTGTTTTTTCCTCAATTGTTTTTTTTCTTTGCGTCACTCAGTTTACAAAATGAAAAACTTGAAATATCGCGTTATTTACGAGTATGAGTTCCACCGTGGCACCAGTGCTGCAGAGACGGCTCGAAGGATTAATGATGTGTATGGCGACGGTGCCGCAAAAGAAAACACAGTGCGTTTTTGGTTCCAACGTTTTCGTTCTGGAAATTTCGACCTGCAGAACAAGACCCGTGGACGGCCGGAGACCAAAGTTGATAATGAAGAATTGAAGGCTATTGTGGAAGCGGATCCATCGCAAACCACAACCGAGTTAGCTGCGGTGTAAGTGATAAAACTGTTTTAATCCACTTGAAGCAAATTGGTAAGGTGAAAAAGCTTGAAAGGTGGGTACCTCACGAATTGAATGAAGCAAATCAACAAACGCGCGTTGACTGCTGCGTTGCATTACTCAACCGGCACAATAATGAAGGGATTTTAAATCGAATCATTACCTGTGATGAAAAGTGGATCCTGTACGATAATCGGAAGCGCTCATCGCAATGGCTGAACCCTGCCGAATCAGCCAAATCATGCCCCAAGCGAAAATTGACTCCAAAAAAGTTACTTGTGAGCGTTTGGTGGACTAGTGCTGGTGTCGTTCACTACAGCTTTCTTAAATCTGGCCAGACGATTACGGCAGATGTCTATTGTCAGCAACTGCAAACCATGATGGAAAAGCTAGCTGCTAAACAACCGAGGCTGGTTAATCGCTCTAGGCCACTGCTGCTTCATGATAACGCTAGACCACACACTGCACAACAGACGGCTACCAAATTAGAGGAGCTTCAATTGGAATGTCTAAGACATCCACCGTACTCTCCGGACCTTGCCCCAACAGATTACCATTTTTTTCGAAATTTGGATAACTTCTTGCAAAGGAAAAAATTCAACTCCGATGGGGCAGTCCAAACCGCCTGCAAAGATTTTATTGATTCCCGTCCGAATGGTTTTTTTAGTAAAGGGATCGATGAACTACCTATGAGATGGCAAAAGTGCATAGATAGCAATGGTACATACTTTGATTAAATAAATATATTATAATAAAAAAAAGTCGGCTTTATGTTCCTCCCATACTAAACGCCAATTTCATATGTAAGGACTTAATATAATAATAATTCATACAAATCTCAAGTTTGGCGTAGAAGTACGATTAATAGTAAAATAATAAATGATAAGGAATATTTGGCTATAAAAACACGGCCATCGGCGTTCTGATGTATGGCGATGTCATTTTTCATACTTTAGAAATTTTATTTTAAAATAATAATTAACGTGTTTTTAATAAAAAATATAACTTTTTTAAAAGGAAGACTCAAAGTGCGGATATAAATACTATATAACGTTTAAAATCATCTTCTTATATGAATAAAAAGCGTAAAAATTTCTTGCAAATTTAAAAATCTATAACTTTATTAATACTGAATATTTCTTAATTCTGTTAGTATGAATTCTAGACAATTAAGTAAACTTTATAAATATAAAAAAAACGTATTATGCATACACAAAAATATTAATTAAATCTTTTTTTTCCTTAGAACACCAAAAACGATTTTTTGGCCGTGGTCTGTCGATAAAGGCATATATTTTTTTAATTATTGTAAATATTTTTTTTTTATATATAAAAACAAAGCTTCATCTAAGTTATCGTCCTAAACAAATTGCAGTCTTTCATATACATTCTGATATAAATGAATAATTAAAACTGACATTTTCAGTGAATGTGCCGCCTTAAAAGAAAAACGAGGAACTTTTTATATAAATGTTCACTAAATATTCATATATTCTACAACTAAAAGGAGAAATGTTCGTTTTGAATGCCTTTAAATGCGCAATTATAAAATGTTCGCAGCAAAGGAAGAAGGAAAACTTAGGTTTTAAGTCACATTGCAGGTTGTTATCTTTTTAGCATTTTAAGCTACAGTTACGATTTGAACGATGAAAAGGTTTTCATTAAGCTAAGTCAATTCGAGAATCAAGTTGCTACGCGGTAAATATTGATAATAAAATATAATAATCATCCGTTGCTATGCCCCGCGGGCTGCTGTGGTGGTCGCTGCGTGGCCATTAATGTCTGAAATCTACTCCCTCCAAGTGCTTACTTTTAGGCTTAGGCTTTGTATATAATTTAGATAAAAGTTACAAAGATTTTAAAATTAATATTATTTTGATTTTTGTGCTTCTAAAACACACAAACGTGCTTTCAAAAATCAGTTGTCAATTGTCAAATTCACGCTGCTAGACAATCGTACTCAAAAGTGCTGCTTTTGCTTTTATTCTAATTCATTTTGAATGAAGCATTTTTGGATATCACCGTAACAAAATGTTGTCATTTTTTTCATCTTTCTTATTAAAAAACATAATAAAACTTCAAAAGCGATATTCCTTCAGTAAATATAAAGAAAAGGTATCAAATGTAAATTTAATCACATTTTATTGTAAAATATAAAGGGAAGATACACAACTTACTAACGTAGAAACACAAGTAAGACGCACATCTGGAACATTACAAATTAAAGTGGGGATACACCAAGGTTCTATCCTCAGCCCAATGCCTATTCATAATGGTCATGTATTATCTAACGATTCAAGAAATGAACAGTATTCTTAAGATAATGCTTTTTGCAGATGATGTAGTACTGATAGCAGATAATCATTGTGACTAACAAAATATCCTTGAGAGATGGAGGAAGATCCTGGAGGATAGTGGCCTAAATATCTCGTCACCCCAGTTCTATATTGTCGTTACGTTAAAACAGTTTTGAGAAAAACGCATTCAAAGTTTGAAATCGACTTTTCCAACCACAGGTTATTGTCTTCCGAGTTAATGATAATATTCAAAAAAATCTATAACGTCATTTGCAAGAGAAAGTTAGATTTACCTGGTACCGTTTTTAATAGTTTTTATATAAAAGTTTGATAAAAATTGATAATTAACGATACTACAAAATTAACGAACTAAAATATCGGTTGGTATTTAAAGGAAAAAATATGTCATTTTAATGTTTTTTTATTACTTATTCGATTCAAAATAACATGAAATTTTTATTTATTTAAAAGAAAGTACAAAGTAAAGATTAAAGTACTCTTTATTTTAATCTAAGCGGCAATTGAATCATTTTTATGAAACTCTACCAAAAAATATTAATTTAAACAACAGAAATACTACAATAAATTTTAATTTACAACACCAGAGAAACTTTTTGCTGGGGTATTGAGAAAATAATAAAGAAATACTAAATAAAAATTATAATAAAGGTAATTTTTTTTTCTCAGTAAAAGACTTAAAAGTCACAGATCTTAAAAAAATGGGAAATTTTAAAGGCTTTTCACTTCTAAGATGTGTTTTTTAAATTTATTATTTACGAATGATGTCAGATGCATGTTTTTCTTATACTTGATGTTACTATATCATTTTGTTCGTATTTCAATTACTTTGAGTATATGAAACAAAGGGTAGACCATCACCACCTGCACAATGAATTATATTTAATTTTACTTTTTCATAGGTTATATTTTTTAATTGATGAAGAAGAGATACCGGGCTGAAAATTAACTTTACGATACTTTACGAGTGGGTAGCCCAAATTGAATATTACGACAATATAGAACTAACTTTTTTAAATTTTTTTGTATGAACTTAAGATTAAATGGAGCTGATAATATATAAGACAAAATAGAACTGATCAAATACCAATATTGCAGCACATACGACAAATTGGAATTCTGTACCGACAAAACTAGAGTAGGTACGATAAAATGATTGAATCAATTTATAGAGCGAGTTTCAAAACCTCACGCCATCACAATAAGTAAAAAAAAACGACGATTTTGACCTTACAACAAGATAGAACTGGGATGACGACTTGTTATTGGAAGACACAAATGATTTCCAGCGTATCAGACTTTTTAACGTAGTTTTATATCAAAATTATTTTCAATTTGATAATACTATTTTTAAACAAAAAGAAGGTTTAGCAATGGCTTCTAGTATCAGTCCTTTAATGGCAGATATATTTTAAAATAATTTAGAGAAAATAATTTTAAATAGTTCTGCTTTATTATTAAAATATGTGTTTTTTTGGAAAATATATGTTTTTAACTGTAAATGATTACGGATATTTTATACGAACCGTATATTTTTCTGATTCTAAATTCGTATTCAGCGTCCTGGTGACGAATTCAACGAAACGTCGAGAATCGTATCTCGGAAAAACATACAGTTCGTATAAAATATCCATAACCGTAATTACAACCTTGACTCTTTAAAATATATTATGTTGATGACAGTTTATGTATTTGAACTGGTACTGAAAGTCGACTTAAAATTTTCTTTAATTTTTTTAATAAACTTCATAGAAGTATTCAATTTATCATAGAAATGAAAAATTCTACTATAAATTTCTTGGATTTGAATATTTCCATTGTTAATAATAAAATTGATGTTAACATATTTCATAAAGATACATAAACATATATAGATATACACAATTCTTCTAAACATTGTGACGAATCACCTGTTTCTATAGATTTTTTTTATTTTATTTTATTATTTTTATTTTGAACTCTAAGATGATTTAAATGCTACGCGGGAAAAATTGAGCTAAGCCCACCTATTGGGGCTAGTATTGGGAGGGAGTTAGTAGCGATTGATCGGATATAGGTTACGGGCAGGTACTATTCAATTCTTATAAATCATATTAATCTTGTGGTAAAGCCGCGTTTGGTACAAATGGTTGACGATCGGTGCGGTCCGAGCGGTCCACGTGTGCTTCCCATAAAAAAAATACTGAACACGGCTTTCGTAGATTTGGGTCGCGATAATTGCAGTTTAAGCCGTTAAAAAACCGATTAACGTCTACTCTAAGGTGACGATGATATTGACAGTTCCACGAGGTTTCTGAATTATGGACTTTTTTGCTGTGGTTTTGAAACCGCTTAAATGTCATTAATCGTGATCTCGAGTGGATTCCCGGGCAACAGAGAGGCAGAATATTGAGCAAAACTAAGAAAGGCAGGTCCTAATCGGGGGATCGCGAGAGGAAAACGCCCCATAAATTTTTTTATAGGAATTGGCCGTGAAGCACGGATTAAACGTGTACGTTGTACCAGAGGGGTGACCTTAACTGAGCGGATAATGATTTATTTTCGTTTCGCGGGAATCGGATAACGTAGGCAGATAGAAAAGTTAACTATAATTCTATTATATTTATCTGTAGACTAACGCTCTTCAGGCTTTTACAACAGATAGGTAATTGTGCAATGACGGTATATACGGTTAGGAAAGAGATAACGATAACGTGTAAGCATATTAATGGCACGACAAGAAAATAATATACTCGAATATAGATACAATATATTAACTATGTAATCACTACAAACCTGTCCGACGTTAGCGTAGTTTCAACAGGACGGGTAACGTGTATACGATTGGCTATTCTAGCTCAGATTTCGCCGGGTTTGGTAGTAATAACCACAAAACATAATTGGAACAAGTGTATCTAGATAAGAATATTGTAAATAAAATAATATGAATTTGCGGCCCATATACACATGAAATAAAAGGATAAAGCGTATGGGGATCTTATAGATGGATGGATAAATGAAACAAATATATATATAGGAGTAAATGCAAGTAAAAAGCAAGCATATAAGTACCAAAAACATAGGAGAACATAGTGTGATAGAAATTCGAAGACGGGAGGAACAATAATGTGAAGTGGAACGGATATAGCAAGAGCATGTAATAATGATAAACGTACAAATACAGACAACTACTTGAGACCGATTCGACAGATACTAGCAATCTTTCAACACACCTCTAAGAACATGGTGAGCGGTATATAGTTATCAGCGGAGGCGTCCAGTGCCTTGGCAATGAATGAGCACTGAATTAATCCGACGCCTTGCCTGCGGCACTGGAGGTTTATTTACTTATTTGTTTTATTTGTTTTCATTTATTGGGTTTCTTACAGCCATATAATTAATCAATCTTTGAAGAAAAGACAATAATTGATGCACAGAGTTTTGGGCCAATTACGCGAAAACACATACATACAATCGATAAAAGAATAATAAAAAACATGTCCAATAGTGGGTTGTGTGAGTGTGTATCTGTGTGTTTATTTATTTGTTTATTTATTTTGTTTTGGGAAAAAATTAAAAGCAAAACGATCTTAAAAATCTTCCACTGAATTTAAAAATTTAATTAACTTACATTAATAGTTTATTGTGTTATAGCGAATAGTACTCTTCCAGTATTATATTGTTCGAGTATATTCACTGTCTATGTAACATAGTTATTTTGTGGATCAATCTTACTGCCAATAAAAATAATAATAAATGGTTACAAATTATGTTTAAATTCCGCAACGGAGGGAACTAATCCGTCCCTGTGCGCGGAGAGCCGCGGGCATAAGACAGGATTCATTGGATGATCCACGAGAAAAGATCGCCCAAAATTAATTTAAAATTAGGTATAGTACCTTTGAACGATTGTTTATCTAGGTATGCAGTGTGTACATGTTGAGTGTAGGGAAATTGATACAATGATATAGCAGCCAAGGATCGTTAAATTTCCGATAAAGACGAGTGAAAATACGAGGGAACGGGGCATAATAATGGTAGATAATGAAGAAATATCAACTATGATTAGGGGAGTACCCGATAGATTGTAGCTACGGTTGATCAAACGACAATATGGACTGAACTTAGAAATTAAATATTAAAAATTAATTATCGCGCTTGTGAAGCGAGTTCAAATCGTCCGAAGCCACTGAGTCCGTCCCAAAACAGGCACAGGGAGGAGACAGAGACGGCAATAGGAGGTGGGATCAACTGACATATCCGAGTGGAGATATGTTTTTTTTTTGCCAAATTGAATCTTAGGAACAAAGATTTAGGTTTCAAGGGAAGTAGAATATTGAAAATCCTGGAAACACACGACTTAGGACCTTTTCCCGCTAGGGGGGTTTTAAAATGTCAAGACGCAGCAGATTTCGGGCAGTTGGTGAACGTCTACGAGAGTGCAAAATCCGCGTCGGTTGTTTTTTTTGAGTGAAAGTTACCGTCGACTTAGAGTGTCCCAGTGGTTATAGTGAAAATTATAGTTTAAATTCAAGTGAAAGTGGTGTACGGGTAAATATACTCTTCGACATTGCTCACGATAAAAGAAAAGGGGGGTACGGGTTTGATTTTTTTTTTATAAAGGGTAATTAATTTGGCATATTAGAACTTCGGAAATTACTGCGCTTTATTAAGTTGATTAGTCCGGCATATATAGAACTGATATTTGCAGATCTCCGGAAACTAGCTGTGCGTTATAAAGATACCTATTTTATGCTAAACACGCGGGAAATTGTTAATAAATCTTGTAAAAATACCTATCTTATGCTAAATACGCGAGGTCCTGTCAAAAGAGTTTTAACTCAGAGTACGGGATTGATTTTATTTTATAAAGGTAATTAATCTGGCATATCGGAACTTCGGAAATCACTATGTTCTATAAAGTTAATTATTTTGTCGTCTTACTAGGTTCACAGAATAATATTCGCAGAATTTCAGGAAACGGTAGAGTTCAAATTTAGTTAAATTTTCGTTTTACTAAGTATAGTATTGGCGGATCTCTGGAAACTAGCTGTGCGTTATAAAGATACCTATTTTATGCTAAACACGCGGGAAATTGTTAATAAATCTTGTAAAAATACCTATCTTATGCTAAATACGCGAGGTCCTGTTAAAAGGGTTTTAACTCAGAGTACGGGTTTGATTGTACTTTATAAAGGTAATTAATTTGACATACCAGAACTTCGGAAATCACTACGTTCTATAAAGTTAATTATTTTTATCGTCTTACTAGGTTCACAGAATAATACTCGCAGAATTTCAGGAACCGCTAGGGTTCAAATTTAGTTAATGTTCGTTTTACTAAGTATACAGGAATAGTATTGGCGGATCTCTGGAAACTAGCTGTGCGTTATAAAGATACCTATTTTATGCTAAACACGCGGGAAGTTGTTAAAAGATAAAGGAGTTGTTACTGACAGATTCGATTTTAAATAAGTCTTATAAAAATACCTATCTTTTGCTAAATACGCGAGGTCTCATTTTGATTTTTACATTTGTAAGGCATATAATATTTCGTTATATGAAATGTTTCGATTAGACCGAATTTACTTTAGTTATTGAAAGAATATTTAGTTATTTTAATAATTTTTTGTTTATGTTTAATAGTAAGAGTCCGTTAAAATTATAGCGAATGAATTCCGGGGTTAAAAATACGTCTAGTGAAAAATATATAGCTGATCTCGCGGGGTATCAGGTTCAGCCCATAATAATCTAGATTTTCATTTCGTTTAAAATTATATAGTGTAATTCCGTGAGAATCGGGGTTTATTTACAATTTCACAGATGTATAAATTCCATTATTCTAGAAAATTATATAAAATAATCTCGTGAGAATCGGGGTTTATTTACAATTTCACAGATGTATAAATTCCATTATTCTAGAAAATTATATAAAATAATCTCGTGAGAATCGGGACTTATTTACAATTTTACAGATGTATGAAATTTCATTATTCTAAAAAATTATATAAAATAATCTCGTGGGGGTCGGGGTTTATTTACGGTTTTACAGAAGTACAAGTTTCACTATTTTATAAAGTATATAAAATTGCTTCCGTTCGGCCCGGGTTATCTTATATTATATAGGAAAACATAGGTCCCGCGCTATTAAAACATATAAAACGTTTCATGTGGCCGGGATTATTACGCGCGTTGGGGAAAGTCTATAAGGTAAAAATATGTTTAATTTGATTCTGGTTATTTTATATTTTATGAAAGATATTTGCCTCGCGGACTTAAACTATGGAAAAATGTTTCAATTAGTTCTGGTTATACTTTAGGAGTGATGTAAACTTCGCGGTTGTATAATTTGGGTTACTTTGTATTGTACGAAAACGTAAATCTCGCGTATAAAAACGCGTATAAAAAAAACGTATATCATGTATTCAAACATATAAAAACTTCTAGTACATTGTTTCGATAGACCGGGGTTGTATTATACTTATAAAGATGTTATAGGGCCTCGTTATATTGAAAATATATATAAACCGCCTGGGGCCGGGTCTCCTTATTTATAAACTATATAAGATTTCGTTACATTTAGTTATATAAAATGCTATCGTTCGGGAATTCGCGTTTCATTTTAAGCATATATAAATATAGGGTCCCGTTTTAAACAATGTTAGTGTTTCGTTTAGAATTCGCGCCTTCATTTAGTAAATATGAAACATGTAGATTTCAATTGGAACTATTTTAAAATGTTTCGTTTAGAAATTCGCGTCTTGTATTATAAATGTGAAAATTATAGTATTCGTTTTGAGCTAAAACGTGTGAACATAGAAACACTACAGCTTTGACCGCTATTTTGTTTACTATGCCTAGGACATTCTTGCGGTGTATTAGGCTTGATGGTAAAATTTAAACTCTTACTCTGTTTAAAATATACGTAGTGTCTCCGCCTAGATTGGCTTCACGATATACTTTATGAAATTTGTAAGTTCCGCTGTCCTAAAATTATATAAAATTACCTTCGTTTAGATCGGGTTATATCATATTCCTCGTGGAACGCGTAAACCTCGTTGTCCTGAAACTAAATAAGGATGTTTCATCTAGACCGGGTTCATTTTACATTTTAGGAAGAATATAAGTCCCGCGTCTTTCACTACATAAAATGGATTTGGTAAGATTGGGGTTGTTTATACTTGTAGAAATTACAGAATCCCGTTATTCCTAAACTATATTAAAATGATAAATTATATTAAAATGATTTAAACTATATTAAAATTTGCCGGAGAGTGGATATCAAATATTCGAGATGATAATAAAGTTATATTAAGAATAATATAATTTTATTATCAATGCACAAGCTTGGCAATGAACTACCTACATATGTCGACATTTTAAATCTATCTCTCTCAAAATTTAAAAAATCATTATATGATCATTTCTTTTCAAAATATTAAATTTTTATATAATGTCTTAAATTTTTTATATATATAGCTGGCTATTCAAATTTAATATTGCTATATTATCGGTGAGTAAAAATTTCTGAGATCACTACTTTACACTTTTTTGCATATATACTTTTTTTACATATATGTCTAACCTCATTATGTTTAAACTATGTATATATACTTTTTTACATTTATACCCTTTAATTTTCTTTTACATTTAATCGTTTGTTGTATTTTAATTATGTATAAACCTGCTACTTTACACTTTTTGCATATATACTTTTTTTTTACATATATGTCTAACCTCATTATGTTTAAACTATGTATATATATACCTTTTTACATTTATACCCTTTATTTTTCTTTTACATTTAATCGTTTGTTGTATTTTAATTATGTATAAACCTGCTACTTTACACTTTTGCATATATACCTTTTTTACATATATTTCTAACCTCATTATGTTTAAACTATGTATATATATACTTTTTACATTTATACCCTTTATTTTTCTTTTACATTTAATCGTTTGTTGTATTTTAATTATGTATAAACCTGCTACTTTACACCTTTTTGCATATATACTTTTTTTACATACATGTCTAACCTCATTATTTTTAAACTATGTATATATACCTTTTTACATTTATCCCCTTTATTTTTCTTTTACATTTAATCGTTTGTTGTATTTTAATTATGTATAAACCTGTTGTAAAAGGCTATTAAGCCGTGTAATTAATTAATAATAATAATAATAATAATAATAATAATAATAATAATAATAATAATAATAATAATAATAATAATAATAATAATAATAATAATAATAATAATAATAATAAGAATAAAACTAAATCGGCGGACCCTAAAAGTAATATGTATTGACCTTATAAAGATGTAGACTAGTGGGGTTTTATTATAGAAGCAATCAATTCTTTAACAACAACAAGTGGACAAGTGGTTGCTTCATGGGTTTGTTAAAACTTATAAATGGATGGAATCCTAGATTCAAAGCTTAATCCCGGTATTTCGGATAAATATGAGAATATGTAACATCAGAAAATAACGGGTAACGGGTTTTATGAAAAATATCGGTGCGTATAATCATTAGAGTATGATCATTAGAATTGGAGTCTAGTCTCGATGACCCGGGTAAGTACGGATGCGTAAGGACTATGTTACAGTATTATTAAGATATATAAATACTTACAATTGTCGAGCTAGAGTCTAATTCCGGTATCTCGAGGAATATAAATTCAAGGAAAAGAAAATAATGTCTAGTTTCGGTTTGATTAAGGTGTATACACCGTATAGTTGCCGAGGCTGGATACTAAGCCCCAGCTACGGAAACTTATAAGCGCGTAATGGCAGGATCAAAGGTTAGGTCGCGAACTATAGTTAATTAGGGGCCTGTGAATCGTATGCGCGTGCAAGGCAAGTGTTCGCAATCCTTAGGTATAAAGTGAGGTACATAAAGTGAAACTACGATGCATTGGAATGGATATAATCGGCGGCAGATGGGTAAGTCATGTCATCCCCTTTCCGTTTTGAGATTATAACGATATATAAAGGTGGCGCACGATTAAGAAGAATGGTCTCGGGTTCGACACCCCAGACAGAGACGGAAGGAGCGCCGACAGTGAAAGTTAACCCCTGTACCGTAAACTTTAAATATACTTTTATCCACAGGTGTTTGTTTGCATGTTGAATCCGTACTGACCATAATAGGGGCGAATTAATTTGCCAAATAACCCTTCTCTGCATGTGTGTGAACTTCCAGGGAACGCGCGGCCCCTGTGCTCGACGCCGAACTTAATTATTCATTTCTATTTATTTATTTAATTGGTGATTCATTAACTAATTAGGTATTTATTTGTCTATTCATATGCCGCGTCCCAGTTATATACAGTCAGGCGGCGTTCCGATAGTATCATCACCATCATTAGCAGTGTCCCAGTTGTATATTGTCAGGAGACGTTTCAATAGTATCATCATCATCATCTTCATTAGCGGTGTTCCAGTCATATATAGTCAGGAGGCGTTCCGATAGTATCATCACCATCATTAGCAGTGTCCCAGTTGTATATCGTCAGGAGACGTTTCAATAGTCTCATCATCATCATCTTCATTAGCGGTGTTCCAGTCACATATAGTCAGGAGGCGTTCTGATAGTATCATCACCATCATTAGCGGTGTTTCCGATATATATCGTCGGGAGGCGTTGCGATAGTATCATCATCATCATCGTCATCACTAGCGGTGGTTCAGCTTTATATCGTCAGGAGGCGTTTCGATAGTATCATCAACATCATCATCATTAGCAGTGTCCCAGTTATATATTGTCAGGAGACGTTTCAATAGCATCATCATCATCACCATCATTAGCAGCGTCCCAGTTGTATGTAGTCAGGAGGCGTTTCGATAGTATCATCATCAACATCATCATTAGCGGTGTCCCAGTTATATATCGTCAGGAGACGTTTCGGTAGTATCATCAACATCATCATCATAGCAGTGTCCCAGTTATATATCGTCAGGA
>JADDOH010003089.1:0-31507 GCA_016648135.1 Agrypnia vestita
ATTAGAACATGTTCAAATCATAGGGATGAACATGTTAACTACACTTTTTCATAAAAATCAAATCAGTTACTAATGGGAAGAACATGTTATCTTCAATAATAACATGATCATGCCATCATTCTGAAATTAACACGCCTTTTAATTTGATTGGAATATTTATGGTTAATATAAATTTTACTCTGGCAGTACTGTCATATATTTGTTTTTATTTGAAGTCTATTATAATATCTACTTATATATTATTTTTTAATAATTTTAAATGGTACATACCATGCTTTGTATTATTAATTAACATGTCAGGTATACATATATGTACTTTTGGATAATGGATGGTAAAAACGGATAAATTTTAAAAACGTGTTATTCTATTAAAAATAAGTTCCAGAGGCGAAAAAATGGATGTTAACTACTGTTTTTTAGAGAAAATTGGTAATTGGTAAAATGTGCATTTTTTTACTTTGTAAATACTTTTTTGATATTTTAGTGACATAAATCAATAAAAATTAATCTTAAATTAGCAATAAAATTCATTTTTGCAAATGCAAATGTCTAATTATCTCAAAATGACTTGAATGTAAGTTAACAAGTTCTTGCCATGGGGTCTTCAATTGTGTGTAAGATAATACAACATCACAATAAAAACACGCGTACCCAATCAAGGATTCAAGGAGTCTAAGGGACAAGATGTTGAATGAGGTCCATCAGAGCCTAAAAAAGTGTCAAATTGGTACACTAGGAGTCAATAAAACTGTCACCGTAATCGTCCTGAAGACCAGGCCCCGCCGTATCTCTCCGCAGTCATCATAAACCATCAGAACACCATCAACCAATCGTCGAGAGTCGTTCTGGTAAATATATTAGTGCAAATAAGCACCCATTTATGGGGGTACCTGGACGGATCTTCAGGTACGATCGTAGAAAGGGAACAAAAAATATTTTTTACGGGTTTTTTTTTTTTGAAAAGCACAAGTGGATCCTTTGTCGGTGCTTTTGTCGCTGGCGCCTCGGCAGGTAGGGTCCTGCCATTTTACGCGATCATTTAAAAGTTTTTTTTTGATTTTTTTTCCTTGTTAAGGATCGCCGAATGTGTTACTAAGCGTGTAACCTGCAGATTTAATCTGGACCATTGTGTTGTAGAGAAATTTAAAACACGGCTAACTAACTTTCTCCGCGGGAACAGACATAATAATAATTCATTATTTAAAAAAAAACTGACAATCTGTAAGAACATAGTTATAATATTTCGAAATTTTCGTGATTAAATTTGTGGAAGTTCATTGTAAATAACTATGAATAGAACACAACGTTGTTTACTTCACACAATGACAGTTTAATTAAATAAATAATTAAAAAGTTTTCGATGCTTACTGCATCATCTTCAGTAATATACTAACTTAAGACTAGAAGACATTTTATCTACTACATAGGGGCGGGAGTTGTCAGGAGTGGGGGAGGGGCAGGCGGAAAGTAAGGAAACATAGTTATATTATATGTTTAATAATTCGAAATAATATCGTAAGTAGTGTATTTATTTATTTTTTTATTTAATGTTCATGGAAGACCAACAGCACAACAAAGAAGCATAGAAAACATTGATATAATATAGATGGCCGATTACAGGTGTCCACATTTAGAAATATGTTAGTAATGATAAATATATTATGAATTAAACTTAGACATGTTAAGAATTATAAAACAAAGAATGAATAAAAACGATAATAAGAATTTTATAACAAAGAAAGAAAAAAAAATTAAACAAAAGAAAAAGAGACTAAATTATTAGCAGAAAAAGAAATTAATAAACTGAACATTATGTATAATAATTAAGAATATATAAGCATTAATCGACAGGCTGCTGCCAAAAAAATCGTTTTTAGTGTTCTAGGGAAAACACAGTTTTAATGAATATTTATATGTACCAATAATATATTTATATACGTATAAAGTTTACTTCATTGTATAGATTCCGTACTTAGGTAATTAAAAAATGTTAAATATTAATAAAGTTATAATGTTTTAAGTTTGCAAGAAATTTTTACTTTTTTGTTGATTTTAAAACGTTTTTTATTTATATAAAGTGATCATTTCAAACAGTATATTCTATTTATTCCCGTAGTTTGAGGCTTTACTCACTAATTAATGGTTATTTTTTTTTACTAAGAACACCTTAATTATTATTTAAAAATAAAAATTATAAAGCATGAAATGTGCCAAACAACACTCAGTTTTATAACGATGTCATTTATTGGCATTCAGATATAAATAAATAATAAAATTCAACATTTTCGCAAAAAAAAAACGCCAATATATGAATATCCAGCCTTACCGTTGGTAAGTTATGTTATAATAATTTGTTATAATACAAAGTTGTTATATATAATAAGTTGTTATATTACAATTTAAAAATCCATGAAATCAGCTGATATGCCTCCCTTAAGCACGAGCATGAAATCTTTTATGGCGAATAAAACGTTAATTTCTATGTATTGTATTCATGAAATGTATGTACTAAGATTTTTTTATTGATTTTATTTATTTATTAACGCCCTTAAAGGCTTTACTAACAAATAGGTAAAGTGTACATTTATAAAATGGATAGTTTAAAGAAAAAAATAATAACATATAAAAATAATAATGACATAAAGTGGAAATCACATACTTAAAATACAAATACAAATATATAAAGATAAATATAATATTAAGTAAAAAGCAAGTGTATAACAAATCAAAAGCTTGAGGAAAACATAATAATAAAAATTCAAAAAATAAAAAGTAATTATAAAGAGGTAAAAACAATAGCACAAGCTTAATAATATAATCAAAATGTTACATAACAGTTAGTTATCTCACTCAACCAACAATCAAAACAAATAAAAATTAATTATTTAAGTCCAGTTTGACAAACACTAGTAATCTTTCGATACACCTTTTAAAATATATTTGAATATTACAAAGTTGTCGGCAAAGACGTCAAGTTGCTCGTATCTGTTTGCTAGTCTAGGAAGCCTTTGCAGTGGGGCATTGAAGACGTAGTTGGTAGCTGCATTTTACACAGCAAAACTTTCTGTAATTCTGAAGTTATAGAAAAATTAGAGGACCCTTGGTGCCAACAGGAATGCAATTAAACCTGCGATAAAAAATCGTCTCTCTGGCAATAAAACATGATTAAAGACGCTCAAACAACGCACGCCGACGTGTAAAACAAACACCGCGCGGAGATAACAATTAGAGATTTTGCGAGCCTACCTGGACCACGGGGAGGCTGCGACGAAAAGGGCCGACAATTAAAAGGCGCTATCGCCGTCTAGGCAGGGCGCGGCCGTGGGTGGCTGGAGAGTGCGGACCCGGCTTTCGCCCGGGGCGTGTCGAGTGTTTACGTCTCCCTTTGTTTCGGCCGAGGGACGAAGACGCGTGCGAAATGCCGAAACGCCGCCAGAGAGAGGCGAAAAAATCGCAGACGCCAGAATTGAATGTAGTTATGCAGAAAGCAGCCAGCCACTAAAAACTCAAACTGAGTTAAAAGCACACACAAAAATGTAATAATCAAATCTACACATAGCCTAGAATGTTCTTTACTTCAAAAAATTATAAATAATTTACAAATGCCAATTTCTAATAACTGTCAAGTGGATTTAAATGTAGATTTTTAGAAATTTTGATGTTTTTTCATCTGTCTGATCTTATTATGTCAAAATATGTATTCTGCAGAAAACAGCCAGAGTTACTTAGCTATTAAGAATATCTAGTAATTCAATTTATATTTGTATGGGATTTTTATTATCACCATGTGAATATGTATTTTTTAAACTATATAATAATACTAAATATATAGCTAAATATCTGTTTTCTATGTGTTTTCTGGTGAACGTGTTTTGAGGAATAGTCATATTAAGTATATATAAGTATTTTAAGTGGAGTGGGCGCTTTCTGCAGATTTTAAAATGTTGTTTTCGCGATCGATAAATATTTCGGAAGGCGATTACTGTGAATTTTTGTATGAAATCGGCTTGGTTAGTTTTGGTTGAACATAGAATTGACCTTACTCCGTCTGATGACATCAATATCTCATTTTTACCAAAATTGTGGCCTGGCGCTTTTATGCATAACATGTTCAATTGGTTTTGCGCTTCGGTGGTCGAAATTTCTCGCGAGGGTCTTGTCTTGTTTTCGGCCTACGGGACAACCGGTGATCGGTGGAGAAGAAGTTCTTTTCGAGTTCAAAATCTGCACGGAAAGACAATTGTTATTTGTTTATTTATTATGATCTTTAAATTAGGTTATTAAGTAGGTAAAACCTTGCGTGAGTTTAATAATCTATATACTAACATATAGGTAAAATTTGTAAGTTTGTATGTAGGAGGTAGTCTCCGAAACTACACATCCGATTTCAAAAATTATTTCACTAATATTTAGAATAGACCTTCAGGGTGAACATAGGTTATGAATTATCCCATTAAAATAAAAGGACTTTTCATGGTGACCTATTTTACAACTAACGTCGACGAAAACATTGTCGAGCAATGCTTTCTTTACGAACGCTGCCTTAACGGTAAGAGACATTTAAATACCTTCTTTCTATAGAGAAGTTGTAGAACATACGAGAATATCTCTGTTTTTATTTATTTATATATCTTTATTTAGTTAATGATACATAGTTTTTTTATGTATGAAGAGATACATTTTCCATTGTTATGTGCCGTTTACATTCTTGTTTGAACATATCGATTCTGCTCAGCTTCCTCACACCTTCTGGCAGGCTATTGTACTCCTTTATTCCCTTGTAATAAATACAGTTTTGTGTGTTTGTCTTTTTTCTATTTGGAATACTTATTTTGTTTGCGTTTCTTGTATTATGTCTATGTTTCTCTGTGTTATATTTGATCTATTTTAAAAATATTTTGGCATTTTGTCGTTTAATATTTTGTGAATGAATGTCATTGTATTTAATTTTAATCCTTGTTTTATATTAATCCAATTTAAATTTGAGAGCATCTTTATAATTTTGGAATATCTATTTCTCTGTAGAATTATCCTCATTTCTCTACCCTGTTAAATTTGTAATTTTCTTATATCTCCTTCATTACATGTTGAGGTTAATACAAAAATTGATAAAATATGACTAAGAGTTACTAGAAATCTACTCGTGCGAAGTCGCGGGCACAGCTAGTATATTTATATTTTACTAATTAAGTTTAGAGAGAAGCGGAATCTCTCATTGACTGGTGAAGTATTAAACTGACTACTTTTAAATATACAATTGGTACGTTGATTGGGTTTAAATATAAATAATTAATTAATGAGGTACTGAAAAAATGAGATGAAGGTACTGGTGTAATCCGCCAATAATATTTTTATTTTTTTGTAAAAAAAAAAAAAAAGAATAATACTCTAAACAACTACACTAAAAGCAGATACTGGAAGAATACGCGAAACACATATTTAAAACACAAATAGGTACAACACAGATACATGACACGACAAACAACGAATAAAAAATATAAATAAAATAACAAATATACTTATTTTACACAGACCGGGCCAAACAGTAAAAAATATTGAACAAACTACCTGAAAATAATATTAAAGTTTTAATAAATAATATTAATATTAAAATAATATTAAATTGTTAGTAGTGGTAATTTTATTTTGTTAGTAGACTTTGAAGTCTACTTATATAAGTTTTGTTTCCAGCTCACGAGAAGGGTAATACATAGTGTACCAGAGCAGCAGAAACTTGGCCGGTAGATTCCTGTCTATGTTATGAGTCTATATAACAATATATATATATACTTTTAAATGTTATTTCAATACCTTCTTGATTATTAATTTTTATAACTTAATTTAATGTTTCCTTGTGTATATCTTATTTACTTAATCTAATGTCTCACATTTTTGTATTCTTGTATTGTTTATATCTTACTTACTTAATTTAATGTCTTAATTTTTATAACTTAATCTAATGTTTCTTTGTCTATATCTTACTTATTTAATCTAATGTCTTACACTAACGATTTCATTAATAATAGATACATATATGACAATGCCCCCACTTTTAAACACGAGAATAAATTCTCATTTAAAAGTGGGTAAGCGTGTAATATAAATGTGTATTAATTATATTATATTGAATACACTCTTCAGTTTGTACATTTACCAAATAAATTTAATAAAAAAAACATTCAAGCAACAATCAATAGTTATTGAGATATGCAATATCAAAGTTTGCTTTTTTTTAAACCATAAGAAAGTTTATTTGAATAAGTATAATACAAAAAGATTAATTAAATTAATACATTGCAAAGAGTTAATATTTAAGCTTAAAGTAAAGCACCTACAAAAAATATATTCAAAATTGAACATTAATTAATCAAAATAAAATATAAATTTTACAATTATTTCAAAAAATAATACTCATTTTACTCAGCAGATTTATTTAATATTTTCCATTAATTTTTTTACGGTGTTTTGTCTACCCATATTGAATAGAACATTATATAGATATTACTGCTGGTTTGAATATTTTTACTAAGTACGTTATATATTCAAGGAGTTTGGAAACTGAATAGCCTTTGACCAAAATTTTTTTTTCATTTTTGCGACCGTTGTAGTATATTTTGCTCTAGTGAGATGCAGTTTTTCAGGCACAATTTGCAGAATGTATATATTTCTATGAAATGTAAAGATTTTCTGCACATATAATTGTCTAACATCCAAAACCCTAAATTGTCTAAATAGAACCTCAGAATGGTATGTAAATGGTAGATTACTCTCCTTCTGACCTATATTTATCTGATGCAAGTGTATAATTGATGCACTCCCCCAACTTTCAATGCCATAACTTAAGATAGATTGACATAAGGCATAGTAAACAGATTTATCAAATGGTTGATATAATTTGTTGTGGGAGATCCCCATAGTAAGATTTCATACTCAATCCGAGAATGACATAAGGCAAAACTTTTTTAATATCTTTCTTAGGTGGTATATTTCTTATATGTAAGTAAACAATTTTTATTAATCAATTAGAAAAGACATACAGAAAAAATCAAATTTTTGAAAAAATATTTTAACTGTCACCGGGACTCGAACCACGGACCTCCAATTCTATCCGGGAATGGCGCGTTATCCAATTTCGCCATGACAGTCTGGTAAGTTAACGAAAATTTTTCGACCTTATATGTAGTCTTTTTTAATTGATCAACATTTTTTTATTCCATTTTTAAAGCAATCCACTTTTTTTATATGCAGCCGTCACGAATACCTTCGCCTATCTACCGCTAGAGGACGCCAGAAATTAATATTTCATTTTAATTTTTGGGAAACACTCGATACAAATATAAATATATAAGTCTTGTGAGCTATTTAATATTTCCATTTATGTGAGAGTTCCATTGAAAGTTTTCATATATTTCCACTCCAAGATATTTAATGTTTTTTTCTTCGTCTTGGTTGGGCAAGAGCATTGCTGCATTAACGTATTGAAGTCCTGTGTTTAGAAAGATGACTTTCTCTAGATACGTATTGTCTCTTCATACTACTCTGTGATGTACGCAGCTTCTGTTTCAGCTCTGTACTGCATGTTCCAGAATTCATTTCCATGTATTAGTGATGTAACGAATATTCGCTTTCGCATTCGCGAATATTCGCATATTTTTTCATATTCGCATTCGCAAAGTTCGAGCGAATGTTTTGCGAATATGAACATCAGAAAAAAACATAATATTAAGTTAATAAAAAATCCATTCATTTCTTATTTTTTTATTATTAGAAAAAGTAACATTACCTCGTAATCGTATTATCAGTCTTCACTTTACTTTATTATGTGGTTTTATTTATTAACATCTCTTTCTACCTTGGGTAATAAAGCTTAAGATTCCAGATTGCTACTAAATAACAATTAACTTCTCATTACTTAGAACTTACTTACTTAGAACTTAGAAAAACTAAAAATATAATAATGCAATTTAAACAAACAAAAACAAATTCTTCTCTGAAACTTGTATCAGTCTTTACATAAATTTTTAATGTTAGGTAATCATCTTCTTGAATGAAACTAAAAACAAAAATCAAACAAAAACTGTGTTCTTCAATTACAAACTATAAATAATTTATATTTTATAAGAAAACACTTTAAACAAACAAAAACAAAATTATTATTTATGCTTCTATTAGATCAACTCGTAAATTCTCGGAACAAGATGCAAATGGAACGCGCCTCGCGTCAAACTGAGCCGTACATAATTAGCGCCAAATTAAAAAAAACTCAATATTCGTATTCGCATTCGCGAATGTCGGTAGCAGATATTCGCATTCGCGAATGCTCAAAAACTGACAATCGTTACATCACTACCATGAATGCAAGAATACCTCTTCTCCTCCAAGTCTCTTCTCATAATACGACAGTAAAAATGTATTTCAAAAACAAACAATAGCTCTAATTATGTTTACTCAGAATTTGTTAACAAAACTAATTTTGAAATAATTTCATCATTTATCAACTAATAAGGTTTGAGTCCTGGAATATACCGTCGTCCAGGTAGATTTTACAGTCCTTCTTTGAGGTGTAACCGAAGGATCGAATTCCAAGACGGCACGCGCACACAGCCTCGTTTACCTAAAACACAACCGTTCCAAGCATTCTTTACTTATTAAAATTATTGCCGCTAGAGTATAGAACAATGGTAACGAAAAATAAATTAAGTCTGTGGTGGAGCCAGACCTGCTTAGACTCTAGTCCCTCGAGCGACCCAAACGGACCAATCGCGCTCGAGGGATAGCGCCCAACGAGAAGCCCGAGGCGCCAAACCCATTCTCTCATTGACCGGCGCCCGCGACACCACGCTCAAACTCGCGCTCCGTGTACTGTTGTATAACGCATTCTCCAACATGTAAAATTTTGTGATTTCAATAAACCAACGAGTTAATTGTGAGTACATCTTTCTATTCATCATGTATCACATCCCGCCTCACATATACCTTTACGCACATTCACACGCACGCCTTCAGCGTTCACTCTACATGCGTCACACTGATTGTGCATTTTGGCAGAGATGCACAATCGCACTGATTCCTTCGCGAATACACACACATTACATCAAATCATATCTGCCACAAGTCTCTCGAACAGTCCACGTGAATCTAGAATCAATTGCGCTATTCTTGAAGAAACCAAAATCACTAGAAATATGGAGAAACTAGTCGAACGCTCTCAACTGTTTTTAATTTTTTATTATTTAATTGTATTCATATCACAGTACATAATTTCATGAATTTAATAATACATTCATACAAATAAACGTTTTACTCGCTATAAAAGAGCTGAAGCTCGTGCTTATGGGAGGAGTAATCACATCAGCTCATTTCATGGATATTAAAATTGTAATAATAGGCTGTTAAGAATATAGAGAAACAAAAAAAAATAACCCGTAAAAAACAAGTTTTTGTTATACTCCCTTTCTCATTGAGTCAGGTTTCGAGCCTGCTGCACGCGTCGGGGTCATTACTCATTTGTATTCTAATTTGAAAAGACCATTAAAATTTCGAAAAATCCAAATTATACTATAATTATTAAAAAAAATTCAACGAAAATTGTTTAAAAATGTCCTTAGGTTTTCAGAATCATCTGTGTATAGTTTTCTGGGATATTCTTCCGTGTATCTCTCTGGCCAACGTTTCGGACCCCATTGCAGGGCCCATCATCAGGGCTGATGTTGGCCAGAGAGGTCACATATACACGGCAGAATATCCAGAAAACTATACACGGAAGAAAATTGTTTAGATCATTTTTATTGTCGCCACAGTCTGCATGCAAAGTTTCAGCTCGATTGGATCACGGGAAAAGGGTTAAAAATCGATTCAAAGTTTTTCCGGCAGACAACAAACCGCAGACGCTACGATTTAAAAGAAAGGAGAAAAAGAAAGTTAGAGAAAGAAAGAGAAAGAAAGTTTAAAAAAAAATGTGTATATTGTAAAAAATGTGTGTATAATAAGAATAATAATTAAATAAATAAATAAAAGAGTATAACAGAATAAGAGAACAATTAGAAAATAAATATGTACCTATATAAAATCTTGTCATTAATCTAATGTTAATGACAATAAAGTGTTGTTTAATAGACTATTTTAATAAGTGTCAAGCAGTTTGATTTGTAAACCGTTTTCAATATGTTACAATAGCATTGTTGTCTTTTGTATAGCTTACGAAAGACTGCAGGTAAAGCTTTTGTAGTTCTACCCGAAAAGGTCCATGGGAATCAGAGAGGAACATATGGCACCCAATTAGTTTCCTCCTTTATGATCCATTGAGATTTAATTAGTCATTTTCACACTAACTTATTGCGAGGCGCTCGCACGTGTTTCTAAATAAATACACGTTTATTCGTATGATTGATAACGAGCACCTATGTGTTAATATATTTTATTGTTATGTTATTAATAACACATTTTATTAACAAATTGGTGCATAGTGAAATTGCTTAAGTAAATTTAATTTATTTACTTGATTTATAAATTAAATTGTAGAAATAAATTTAATTAATCTTTGCAGTCATTTACAGAAACAAATAATTTATCTAAAAAAAATTGGTTACCATCGACAGCGAACAGCGACACTAATTTTGAAGGCACGTGCATTCAGTATAGGTATTAAGCGTAAGTCGTACGTAAATATGTATTTTGGATAGTTTAAACAAATCAATTATTTATCTGACAGAATATTATGATACATTTATTGTAATCTGAATAAACACTATCCTCAATATTAATATCAATTTTAATACCAATATTAAAATTATTTCTTTGTCCGTCCCTAATTTCCCAGAATCCAATAGCAGATCTCATTCCGTTTTCAAAAATAGTACTTATCTATGATTTCAAAATTGTCATTAAATAAAATGAAAACATTGACAAGCCTTTTTTAATAAAATATTCTGAATTAGATTTTTTCAATATTAGTTTTTTTTAATATTTCAGTTTAACGAAAATTAAAACTAATAAGTGCATCCATTATCATATATCGCATATGTCATTGGTATTAATCATTAATCTTTTTCTTCTTCTTCTACCATTTATCCTATTGGATCGGGGTCCCTGCACCGCATAGGACGTTCCAAGTCTTCCTATCTTGGGCTTCGCTCTCCACGTCAGCCCAATCTAGTTGCAACCTCGCTTCGCAGCAGTCCTCCAACTGTTTCCGTCAGCTCCTCCTAGGACGGCCCCTTGGTCTTCTGCCTTTTGGTCTTGCCTGGAATATCGGCTTTGGCAGTCTATCTGACGGCATCCGCAAGATATGTCCCAGCCACCGTAGCTGTGATTTCTCAATAAATGTCGAGTTCCACTTCGAGACATTCTCTTATTTGCGTATTAATCAGTAATCAAAATATATCATTCTTTATGCAACAATGTCCATCACTAAAGCTACCAGATGGCACAAAAAATGAGGAGATTTTTTGAATGAGTACAATTCTCTATGTAACAAAATCACTAACACTATCCATTTGCTCAAATAATAATGAGGTATAAGAAGCAAAAAACATAATTCTTTATAATGTCTGTAATCTGAAACGTCGGCCAGAGGGGTCAGATATACACGGCAGAATGTCCCAGAAAACTACACACAGAAGACACGTGGTTCCATTTTCAACTCTTTACGGAAAATGTTCAATTTTCATTTTGTATATATAAATATAATAAATAAATATAACTTTATTCCATTATGTAGGGAGGTTTGTGCAGTCCCACACATTCCATATAAGTATACATACATTAAATATATGTGATATATAGAAATAATAAATTATCACATGCAGGTACATGAAAGGTAAGATATAACAAGAAATAAGGTATACAGCGAGAATTATTCAAATAAACAGGGCATACATAGTAAGAAAGACATGGTGCGAAGCGAAAGAGTAAGTATAACAGCAATAATATAAAAAAGTAAGCATTAGTAAATAAATAGTATGTAGAAAAGAAAAGAGAAAACAAAAAAAATATGTATATATCGTATAATAACGGCTTTAGCGAGCGATGGCATTTCGATTATGAGGGGCCACTATCTTTCTCCAGTGTGCATCAATGCTGGATGCTGGAGTAAGGCGGGCTTCCAGGATAAGGATATTCCCGGAGCTGTATATCCTTTCCCTCATTCCTGTCACCCTGGATCTCATGAGGGCTGCAAAGTTGGGAACACGCCCTCAGTGAACATACCGGAAGCGCTGCAATATATGCTTTCTATGAAATGAAAATTCAAATTTCTTTAACATTGTCCAAAAATGAGTTAATTCGATGGTTTAAGAAGCGAAATGAAAATATATTTTTTACAGATTCGACACTAGGTATACGTGGGAACCGTCGATATGTGCTATTGCTTGTCCAACGTAAATTGGCGTGCGACGACTTTGGAACTAAAACTCGCCCTGTCATTCAGTTCAATTTTGTATTTGCTAGGGAGCTGTGACATCTTGATTACCAATATACACTGAATTATTATGTCCAAAACACCCGAAACAGTCCGGGATGGTGCAAGAACAATTGCCAATGAAGTATTGAAGTTTTGCGAAGCTGAAAAAGCAAATAATGGACCGATATTACCGTCTGACAGTTTGACAGATAGAACGGCCGCCATTACGGCTTGGTTTCTTTAGTGCCGCCCGACCAAATTTCTGTTCTACGACACCGGTCACCGGACATTCTGTACATTATGTATTGTGTAATAAATTCTCTGGCAACTTCTGTAACGCGACAGGGACGCCCTCCCTCGCACGCCAATTTATAGTGGTACGTCTATAGCCGGGATTCGAACTTGGGTGGTGTGGTCTGTGATTTGAATCACTACCTCTACACCCCTCTATGCTCCGCCCAGCCAATGATAAGTCTGGAGGCCTAATGCGTGGCGCCTAAATATTAAAAAAAAAGCCTTAAAACGTCTTTATGGCACCTCTTCGATATCAATTAGGTTGTATTCAAGAATGAAATCATTTCAAGTGCTTTGAGAGACTTCTTTTGTTTTAATTATCATCGCAACGACTTACCATGTGGCCTTATAACTGTAAAAACTAACTAACTAACCATAACGCCGTTTCCCCGCAGGGGTAGGCAGAGAGGATTGAACGCCACACTCTTCTATCCTACATTCATACATCTTCTCATACAAGTTGTACGTTTGTTGAGATTTTTAACAGGGCCATCCTCAAATACTTGCAGTATCTGATCGTGCCAGGTCTTTCGCGGACACCCTCTATTCCTGTTGATTTCAACACTCGCCTCATATATTTTCTTAACCATCCTTTCCTCGTTCACACGTTCCACATAGCCAAACCATCTCAGCACACCTTTCTTTATTCTATCTACCACACTACAACAAGCTTATAGATAAAGATATAATTTATTTTATGTGCTTTCTAGCTGTAACCCGTCAAAAATGACGAATCATACTTTTATATGTCGGTTCCTTAATTTTATTTATAAAAAAAAGGTTAAAAAAGATCAAAGTTTTTATAGACGAAACTATTTATATGAGAAAAATATAAACAGTTTTGTCTCTGACTCTTCTATAATTATCTTAATTAATATAAAACATTGCCCACCATTGATATAAACGGCTTATGAAAATAGAGGTGAAATCCAGGAACATAGAAATACAGGAAATTATACGTAAGCGATTGACGCAATCGTGTGACGTTCTATCCGCCTATGGGGAGCGGTGTAATGGTTAGTTAACCATTGTGTATTGGTCTATTGGCGGTGCGCTAGTGAGATCAGAGATATAATATTTATTGTTTTATTTGATATCAAGGCGACTGGCGTTTCGTGGACTTAGCAGTCGGTGGAGCGATGTTCTTCCAAGAATCGATGATGCAATAAAAGCGGTCCTTCTCAGTAGACGTTGAGATGATGATGCAGACCGCAGGCCTTCGGCACCGCTCCAAGAGGCGTTTCTCTCGAGGAAGTGCTTTGATTTCTCAAACATCTGATTGGAAGAATTCTACTCCACATCCTGTTCTGTTTTCCTCAAAAAAACCCGATGAGTGGCCTCTAGTGTGTGTATATGTATGTGTGTGTACAGGGTAGTGACGGGTCCCCGCTCTGTACTCACTACCACAATGTAGTACTACATTACATTGAAGTGCACACTTCGCACGTTTTGAAGTGTATTACACACTACAAACTACGAACACCAAACTATTGAAAGTATAAACTTCAAATAGTACACTTCATTTCAAAGCGAACACTACAAAGTACACGCACTTCAAAGTTACCGAAAGTATGAGAAACATACTTTAAATAGTGCATTTTTTACGTGAAATTTTTGGGAAGTTGATGTAGATAAACGAAGAAATCTTTGGAAATTGTAACAACCCCCCCCCATGGTTTGAAAATTTTTTGGAATATCGAATGAAGAAATCTGGCTGGCGACTTTTTTTTTTAGGTCGCCAAATTTTTATTTGGGAAAAAAATATTTACTTCACTTCATTAATATTACAATTACTTCATTACTTCACTTCATTTCGTAGAACTACAATTACTTAATGTAGTTTTTACTACAATTGTAGTGTACACTTCAAACTGGTGAACGTGTGTGTGTTGTAGTCTTCATTTTGAAATGCAGTTTTTCCCTTCGCTAGTACAGGGTTATTTGGAAAATATTAATAACCTCGCAGGACTATGTTCCTGCCTTGATGTTCAAGCAGCCATGACCTAATATCAATAGTTATGCAGTTGTGCAATATCTAAGTTAGCATATTTTTTCAAAATTTCTGACTAATTTTTAACAAAACGTTGAATTATCATCACAGTAGCTTATATCGATTATGAAAAATTCATTCGTTTCAATACAAGTTAAAGAAAATGATGAAAACCCTGCAGAAACGAAGAATGTTCTTAGGTTTTCACGGCCACTCAGAATCTTCAAGTTTGTGTTTTCTGGGGTATTATGCCGGGTTATTATGATGTGTTGAACACATCAGCCCTGATGATGGACCCTGCAGTGGGATCCGAAACTTCGACCCGAAAAGTCGTAATAACACGGCATAATACCCCAGAAAACACAAACTTGAAGATCCTGCAGAGACTGTTTTTTGAAAAAGGTTTTTATTATTCTATTTGAATTGTATTAAAGAGAATGAATTTTTCATTTTCGATACAAGTTACTGTAATGATAGTCCAACGTTTTAGATGCCGCATTTTATTTTTATTTATTTATTTATACAGTAGATACATAATAATGTTTTTTTATAATAACTTAAATCTATGTTATTATATTTTAATGACATCATACTCCCCGTAACATGAGCCAATAGCTCGAGCTTATGGGAATATCAGTACACGCATATCTCAATAACTATTGAGGTTATTGTTGCCTGAACATTTTCGATTCATTACTAATGCAGGAATATAGTCCTGCGAGGTTATTAATCTGTATGTGGGATGCCATATATGGGATGGTCCAAATATTTATATTTTTTTATTCATTTAAGCGAATATTTGACTATTTTTGCGTACTGGCGTCCGTCGAATAAGATGCAAATACTACTTATACAAAATTTTAAAAGAACATCAAACAACCTAGATAAAATTTAATATGAAACAATTAAGTAGTAACTATCTAACTAACCATCACGCCGTTTCTTCGCAGGGGTAGGCAGATAGGATATAACTTCAATCTTGGCACACAACATTTGCTTCGGCTGCATTCCTACATATTCAAGCTTTACAGTTGTTGAGGCTTTTAACAGGGCCATCCTCCAATATTTGTAGTATTTGATCATACCAGGTCTTTCGCGGACGCTCTCTATTCCTGTTGCCCTCAACACTCGCCCCGTATAACCATCCTTTGCTCGCCATACGCCATTCTTAACCATCCTTTGCTCGCTCATTCGTTCTACTTGACCAAACCATCTCGGCACTCCTTTCTTTATTCTGTCTACCACACTACAGCCAGCATTATGTTCACTTCTAATTTGTTCATTCCTCACTCTATCGACCAATGATAGTATAGTTAATTTAATTTTAATGATTGTTAATTCAGAATTTACAGTTCAATATAGTAAGTGCCATTAACTGCCAGGAAAATATAAAAAAGTGTCAAATATTTCGATAAAAGTTGCTATTACTATTTCATGGGTGTCGGCTATAAATAAGTAAATACTTAAACTTTAGGAACCGGCAATGTAAAAGTACTATAATTTATGGCGGGTTACAGTTAATCTAATAATATTTTACAGAGTTTTCTGGTACAAATGAGTCAGTATTTTACATCATGAATTTCTATAATGTTATGAAAAACATTTATCTACTTGTTCAGCAGTATAAATCAAGCAATGAGCATTTATATAGTTTACGATTCGAATATGCACAATCAAGTATGTAAGGAATTGAAGTACATTACACAAAAGGAGCACTTTCATATTTAAGGATATATAAGACACTGCTACACTAAGTGAAGGAGACATTCATATACTCGTTAGGTTACGGGTGATAATAATAATAATATTTGGATAATTTATATAGCGCCGTTTTCGCAAATACTCACCTCAAGGGCGCTTTACACAGAAAATTATCTTACAAAACAACTTACTGCTAAAAAAACTTATTTACTATTACTTATTCACTAGGTGGCATGCATGAAATGGAATTAATTAGTTTAATACTATGGGAGTGCCTGAAATAATTAGGTGTTTTCGCGGAGTACACACTAGGAGTGGAAAACATTAGCTAGTGCTGTTGTGGTCAGATTCTATAGATTTTTATAGGATTGTCTAAATAAGTGCGTCTTTAGTTGTTTTTTGAACTGTGTTAAGCTGTCTGATTGTCTCAGTTTATTAGGTAGTTTGTTCCATAACTTTGTTAGTTTTATGGACGCGATTTACTTCAGCTAACCTATTTGTATTAGATGTTGTGAGCGAAGTGTTAGTTGTCTATTATTGTAAGGCAAAGCTTATATTCAATCCTCTTTGAACATCTAAGCCTGTAGGTTTTGAAGATGGTGTGAGATGTGCGCAAACTTTGAAACGCCGGTAATGAATCTTGCGGCGGCATTGAATATAGATTGTAATTTATTTATTTCCTGTTTCGGGAGGTTTGTATAGATACCATTACATGGTATTAGCAAGGATCCTGGTTTGTCAGAAGCCTCATCAGTTCGCTAAATTTAATATAATTAATTACAATCTCGCTGTGTGGGGATGTGTGGTACAGCCAAAAGACCTACCCTCTTCCCCTCTCTTGCCGACAGAATCCGCGGAGGCATTAACACATCTTCATTCTTTCTTAATTTAGTTAAGGGTTTTTAGGGCCTAGGGGAAGTGTGGGGCACACCGCTTGCAGCGCGCCTAATATTTATTCAAATTCATTTTATAAAATATTAATTTAAATTAATTGTTCGAAGAATATTTCTTCTTCTGAAAGAAGGCTTGAACTTTGTGGCGACATTAATATTAAAATAAAACACAAATCACTTTGTTTTCACCACTTTCTTAGATTACACAATCTACATGTTTCGAGAATAATGTTCTCTTCATCAGTACACAAACAATCCTGATGAAGAGAACATTGTTCTCGAAACTTGTAGATTGTATAATCTAATAAAGTGGCGAAAACAAAGTGATTTATGTTTTATTTTAATAAATTTAAAAACACCAGATTTTTTAAACTTAATTTATTTCAAGATATATTAAAGATGTTTCATATAGACGAAATTCTGCCGTAAGCCCTATGAACACCCAAGTCTTTGGGTGTTCATAGGGCTTGCGACCTATCGTACGGCTGGCTTAAGTGATCACTTTATACAATGTAACGTTCACATTTTCACCCTTGATAGAATACCGCATGAATCAAATTTTTGTAAGTTGTAGGTATATAAACTCAAGTTTTACAACCTGTTTCACATTATGTGCTGTAATGATCATTTAGTGTCACATTTGTCCAAAGATTTTTCGTTCCCTTAATCAAACACAGATGTCACTAATGAGGTATTCATATTTTTTTTGGAATTTTTAAAGCATTATCATTTATATATGTAATGAGGTTCTTGCCAAATTATTAACATTACACTAGAAAATGCCTGACATGGTATTTAATTTTAACTCATTTTTAGACCAGATTTTTATATTCAGAATTTTTGGAGTTTTTCAAATTTTTCAAAGAACACAGACTTCCATACTTACTTTCCTATAAAAAATATTTTCCTCTCTATGAGTCATCTATAATATTATATCATGATTAATGATGTCCCCTGAGACAAAAATCCAGCAATATGTTCTTTGAAAATTTTTAACAAATTCAAAATATTCCTAATTTATTTCATTTATTTAATTAAGAAACAGTTTCATTCATTATATTATTATATATGCTAGAGCACAGTGTACATTGCATAACCCAATTACAAAGATTCACAAATGTTTAAGGCGTAGTAAATTAAGCACAAAATTGGATAAGAAAATATTTGAAAGCTAAGAGAATATATAATAATAATCAACAAACAATATTCAAGTAAAATAATGGTAATAAATGAAAAATTTGTGAAGTTAATGAGTTTTGATAGCAACAAAGGAATAGGGACAGGAGAAAAAGGGTAAGGAAGTAGAAGTCAGAGTACAGGAGGAAGAAGAGATGATTAGATGTGGTGAGTGTTTGGCCAAAGTCGATTTAGTGTTGATACTTTCAATCCGCAAGTCGAGTAATGCTATGGTGAAATAGTTTAGTGGTACTAGAAGAAAGTGCATAATATAATCTATAGCATTCTCTTCAATGCGGTAAGACTAATATTGACAAGGTCAATATTGATGCAATTATTACTGAATGCCTTGCATGAGTTAAATAAAAATGTATTTTGGGTATCGGATGTTCTATTTCTCTGAACATGGAACATGGGAGATTAGGTCCAGTTGACTGGGATAGTCGAGATATCATCTCAGTAGTTTAAATAATAGATCAGCTCGTGCTATTCGATGGTCCAGAGTTTTTATGTTATGGAAATTTAATTCATGGTAAGAGTCAAAACGCATAGAGCAAGCTCGTGCAACCTTTATCCGCATGAAAAAGATGTTCTGCAGTCATGATCTCAACCTTGGATTACGAATTCGAATTGTCAGATGCTATGTGTTTTCAGTATTATTCTATGGAATGGAAACATGGACGCTTACCGAAGAACTGGTAAGGCGACTTGAGGCATTCGAGATGTGGATCTACAGAAGAATTTTCAAAATAAGCTGGATGGACAGAGTTACGAATGAAGATGTTATGGCTCGGATGAATAAAGAAAAATAAGTTATAAAAACAATAAAAATCCGAAAACTTCAATATCTAGGACATGTGATGAGACATCCAGAGAAATACGAGATCTTGCATCTCATAATGTACGAAAGATTGCCGGAAGTCGGGGCCCTGGAAGAAGGAGGACTTTACGGCTGAAAAACTTAAGACAGTGGTTTGGCCAGTTTACTGTGGAGCTGTTCCGGGCCGCAGTAAACCAAGTCCGCATAGCCAACATGATAACCAACGTCCGGTAAACGGACAGGATACGAGAAGAAGAGAAGAAGAAGAAGAAGAAGGAGAAGTCAAAAGATACGTTTAACTTTTTTATCTGTTCGCAATGTATGTACTTTTCTGCGGGTTCCACACTCAAGATGCATATTCCAGATTGCTTCGATCAAAAGCATAGTGCAGTAATTTTAGGGACAACGGATTTTTAAAGATTTTGCAGGTACGCAGTACTAAACCTAGCATGCTGTAGGCCTTTGACCTAATTTGATCAATATGGTTCATAAAAAGGGGTTTGTTATCGAGGATCAAACAAGGTAGACAAATAATTAATCACTTTTGACTTTTCCGCAATCAATCAATTAGTGAGTACTTAATAGAAAATCGCAGCACCATTCCTATTTTATTATTGTCAGTCAGATACAAATTATTACAAACTTGGCTAATGGAGGAAATCTCTAAAAACTACAAGTGATGAAAAACGGGGCAATGGGAATTATTGTATTGACATTGAAAAAATACTTATACAGGGTGGCCCATCAGGTGCGCCGGATTTAAATATCTCACAATTCAGTCAACATCTGCTGCCACTGGAGTTATTAAAATTGGATTTCTATACGAATAAGAATTTTTAATTGTTAAAATATTTTACAAATTTGGCAAATATTATGCTGAGATAAACAAATATTAGTTTAAACGAATAGAAAAACATCAACATTCGGATAATCCCATATACACACACATATGTAATACCTGCAGGCCACTTACCGTTTTTTTAGGAAAATAGTACAGAATACGGAGTAGAATTCTTCTAATTTTGAAAACGGAATGAGATCAGCTGTAGAATAGGAAGTTACGGACGGACATTCGAAATTATTGTCAATGGGAACAATTTTTTTTCATATTTTTTTATTCTTAAAATAGGTTGTATAATAACCTTTATATTTCCTAATATATACATTGTAAAATATCAGTATATCAAATTTCTAATCAAAAGCACGTATGACAAACTTTCTATGGTTTTTTCTTAAAAGTTTTCATATTTTTTTCGTCCCTAATATCCTCTGGCAGACTCACATACAACTTCATCCCACTGTACTTCACAGAAGTTTGCGATCTTTTTTTCTTTCTGAATGGCAATCTTATTTCATCTTTTTTTCTTGTACAATGGTCATGTTTATGTTGGTTTTTTCTTATTTTTCTTACTAATTCAGATGTATTGTTCTGTCCATTAATAATTTTGTAAAGAAATACATTAAATTTAATTATTTATCTAAATGTCATTATTTGTAAGCTTTCTAACATCACTTTGATTCTTGTGTATCGATTTATTTTTAGTAAATTCTTAATGCTTTTTTGGAGTATTGTTAATTTTTTCAATTCTTCTTCATTAGCCAGAAATAGTATACCGCTGCAGTAGTTGATGTGGGGGACTATTATTGCGTTATATATATTTTTGCACGATTCTGTTTTAATATATCTTCTGATTCTTCCCAAGAGTGAAATTCGTTTTGCTATTTTTTTGTTACATAATTAGTGTTCAATGAAAAGTTTAATTTATTATCTATAATTATTCCCAAGTATTTTATATCAGTTGTATATTTTTTTTGATTTGATTTTTGATATGGGTTGTTACCTCTTAACTGACCGAAAGCCAAATTTAATATACCATATAGCGTGAATGAGAAAGTGTTGAAATATTGGGGTATTGTGTCCACACTGTGGTCCCGTCCGATTCCATCCCAGCATCCCCTAGCTTCCTCGCTTGGTCCGCGGAGTCATGGAAACTAATGATCCCCGCGGTGACAGCGCAGGCGCCCGGCGCTCCGGCCGTGGGACCCTCGTCCCGTGACGTCATCATCAGTGACGTCAGCGGTACTGTGCCTGATGCGGATGAATGGGGACAAGGAAGAGTTATAAAGAGTTTATCGCTACAGAGAGTGACGACTGTACTTAATTTACACCAATCGCAAAGTCGCTTCGCTGTGGTTCGCACACTATTTCACCTGTCGTTCGTTCGTAAGCACCCGCTCTATCGCATGTCTCTGGTAAAACGCCATTCTATGGTTGCGTCGTTCACCTACCACTGGTCAAAAATAACTCTGGCCCCACGTGTGTCCATCACGTTTTTATGCACAAATGTTGGTTTCGCGAAACATCTAGAATACTCGACCGGTATCTCCATATTTCTAGTGATTGTAGAGTCTTCAAAAAATCTTTTAATTGATTCTAGATTCATGTAGATTGTTCTAGAGAGTAGTTACTATTATTTTAGACTCTCTTGACAATATGTTAAATAAAAGATAAAAGAACGAATGTATGGTCAATGGGTTTGCCTTCCATATGCCTAAATGATCTAATTCGCACTGAAATAGAATTAAAAAAGGGTCGCTCAGATATTTTGAGCATATTGAGCGATGAATGAGGAAAGAATGGTAAAAAAGATATAACGCAAGAGTTGATGGCGCCAGAAAGTAAGAGCGACCGCGGAAGACGTGGCATGACCAGATTAACCATAAGATACTGGAAGATGGTCCCATTAGAAGCCTCAATAACCGGCGAGCCTGCATGCGAAGACGTATGAACGTGGACGAGGCGAGAGTTGCATGTCAGGACAGAAGAGTGTGGCGCTCTATCCTCTCTGCCTAACCCTACGGGGAAACGGCGTAAGTAAGTAAGTTCCAGGCTTCGCTTCCATGCATCAATGTCGGTACAAGATAGTCAAATTTTGTTATGATCCTTCCATCAGCCAGGGTCCTTCGATTGCGCCAGAATTTGGAGCCATTTTTTGCGGCCAGATGGAGCGATCGCGCAGGGCGAGCCCGGCGTTGCCCGGGGCCGCCGCTACCGCCCTGGACATTAAAGTTTAGAGTTGCCAGTCGGCCGAGATAATAATATTCAGAGACCGAACACGCCTAGGCGCCAAAGCGAACGGACAAAGGTAAAAAATGAACTAATAAAAAAGGCGAGACGCGGAAAAAATATCTTTATAGTAGCCGACAAGGTGGGCAACCTGTTCGATGCGGAGGCCACCATTTTGCATCATTCGACCAAGGATCTAAGCATTCTAAGTACCTGTATATTTATTTTTAAGTATCTATAACTCATTTACCTAATTTATTTCAGGCGTATTTTAGCATACATTTATGTATGTTAATAAGTAACGAAAGCACTGGACGCGGGATATCAGGTGGATTGTTCATATAATGATTTTGCCAAGGCTTTTGATACAGTCAACCATGATGTATTGTTGAAAAGGCTGTATGAGATCGGTTTCTCGGACAGTTTGGTAAAATTAATGGCAAGCTACCTCCAAAATAGAAACCAATTCGTCTCCTACGGTTTATTCACGTCAGAGTGTTTCCATACTTTCTCGGGTGTCCCGCAAGGCTCCAACCTGGGTCCATTGTTTTTTTCTATTTTTATAAATAATATTATAAATGTAATTTTAAACTCGCGCTTTTTGTTATTCGCGGATGACTTAAAGCGTTTCTTAAGGGTGGCAACTTTGGACGATTTTCATCTTTTCCAAGCAGATATATCAAATATATGTGAATGGGGAAGGCGAAATAAACTTATGTTTAATGTTTCCAAGTGTTCGGTTACACCTTTCACTAGGGCCCAAAAAACTCTATTATTTCGCTACAAAATGAACGACCAAAATCTGACACGAACGTCAAATGTTAAGGATCTCGGCATTAGATTTGTGAGCAACCTGTCATTTATTGTAGCATTGTCTGCATGTCTTTCTAATTGATTAATAAATTTGGTTTAATTTATTTAATTAGAGAACTTAAAGAATGTTCTTAGATTTTCACGGCCACTCACAGTATTGGCTTGCAATACCAATAGCAAAGTATTGCAAGTATACTTAACCACACACCAACACTCACAATAACACATCAGCTCTGATGATGGACTCTGCAACGGGATCCGAAACGTCGGCCGGAAACATCGTAAAAACACGGCATAATACCTCAGAAGACACAAACCAGAAGATTCACAGAACTTCATTCTGAAAAAATTGCTACTTTTAATATATCTTGATTAATGTATTATGTAATGGACATTTAATATATCTTGTCCCTGATGATGTCCCTGGGACATAATCCATTACTGTGTTCTGAAAAATTTGGACAAAATCAAAATATTCTGAAGTAATAAGTATCTAATTTAAAAGTTAAATATTTATTTACTTTATACACGTATATAATAGGAGAAGTGAGGGGGAAATTAAAAAAAAAAATTATTCCAATAAATTGTAGGTTTCATAGATTTCAGAGAAATTTCCTTGAGTAATGACTGGTTTTTTGTATTTATCTCAGAAACATCTCAGTGGGATATTGCTGCCTTTGCTTTTATACCCCTCATATCAGGCGCGTGCAGTGAAAACATTGAAGCGTGACTTTTTTGTAAACGTATATTTTGGAAAAAAATAGAAATCTAAAATTTATACTACAAATTTTTATCATATATCAAAATATGACAACAATTGTGATAGAAATATTACGAAATATATGTTTTTAATCGATTTTTTTTCCAAATAATTGGTTACGTAAAAGACATGCTGCGATGTTCTCACTGCACGCCCCTGCCTAGTATTCAGCATACTAAGCCATACATACAGAGCTAGGAAAAATATCAGAAGTACTTCCAAGAATCATATTAAAATACTCATTAGTCTAAAAACGTGATTCGCTCCCAAGCAGTTAAAATCCGTTCGCAACAAAATTACAAAAAAATTCAATCAAATGTCGAGCTCGACTAAAAAGGTCACGATCGTCAAAAGAAACACGACACACCAGCGAGTAAACATTTTAACACCGTTGCGAGGCTCCCTCGCTCGCCGCGACCTCGCGCGGATCGGGACGCACCTTAGAAAGAAAAACATCGTAAAAGTATCGCCGTCCCGCACCGACGCGCCCGCCGCCCGCGCGCCGCGTCCCTTTCTCACTTGTAGGATGCTTAATGTAGTGTAAATTATGTTAGGAATGAATGACAGGCCGACTTTTTTACGACTAATAATTTGTAAATATTAAAAAGTGACGGATAACATTTTTAGTTTTCTTGTAAAGGGTGCAAGCAGTGATGATGGAGCGCCGCGATGAAATTTTACAGGTCATGAAAAAGTTTACCTCTTATCAATATTAAAAAAAAAATATTTTCTAAGAATCCAATTCAAAGAAAGCAGGCAATAACTGCATCGGAAAATTTGACTAAGGACAGATCCTTTTTTTACTCCCTTTATATTAACTCGTGGCGTCTGCTTGCTTGCCGTCAACAAAAACTTTGGATCGATTTTCGACCCTTTTCCCGTGATCCAATCGAGCTGAAACTTTGCAAGTAGACTCGTGGCGACGATCAAGAAGATCTATCAAATTTTCGTTAAAAAAAATTAATAATTCAAGTATAATTTCGGATTTTTAGAAATTTTATTGGTTTTTTCAAATTGGAAACATTACAAAAGTTTGATTACTACCAACGGCGGCCTAACGACGACGCCACGGAATATTTAAAATTTGAATTACTCCGTCGGTATAATAGGTACATAACTACGAATTTCGAAAATTTATAACAATTGGTTCACAGATGACAGCAAAATTGGGTATTTTGGGAAGAAATCAGATAATCATTTATTTATTTTAGATTTCTGCTTAGTTTTGAAGAATTCTACATTACTCAAATCTGATTCTGACTAAATCATTTGACGCTGAAAATTCATAAGGTACGATATTGATGATAATTGAATCTATCAAAATCTTGACATCTCAAAACATCTGACATTTTAGAAATATATTAAATTCCTGTAATTTTAGTGTTATTTTATATGTTTTAATTCGTCTTTAATTATTGTTATATTTTACAAGGAAAGGAAGTATAGTAAAAACTTGGTTTTTATCGGTTACTTTTTTTTTTCAATTGATTCAGCAACATTGTAGATTGAATTTTTTTTTAAAAAAATTTAAAACTTCAGTAATAATATTTAAAAATAATTTACAAAAAAGAGAAACAAAAGACATTTCATTCTGATATTTTGACAATTGAAGGCGTCCCTATAAAAAGGGTCTATATAGTACATCAGGTCAAAAAGTTATTTTATCATTCATCTGGTAGCAACAAATACGACGGATGCCGACAGTTTCAAGATGTCACTGGGATTGCTTAATACATGAAAAAACAAAGAAAACATAAATAAAAAACAAGTGAAAGTAGAAAATTCTGGTTATTTATTTCACAAAGTGTTTTTCCTTTCTCCTATAATTTTTTTTTTGCAAATGGACTCTTTTTATATGGACACATTCAGTTGTACAGCACCCTGACGATGGAAAGGTTTTTCTGAAACATGTTGGTGTAATTAATCAAATAAAAGTAGTAGATATATACAAATAATACAATCAATATTTTTTAAGGACAGATTCACCTATTGCATGTTTTTTCGCTAAAAACATATTGTGTTTGTTTTTACTATATATGACGTTGTTAATTTTTTATAATAAAAATAATTAAAATGTTAAAAAATCTTTTTATTTTACAAAATATTTATGAGCGTGTGAATTTTTCACTAAAAAATACCTTTGTGATAAAAAGTAAAAAATACTCTTTGGCTTGTATTTGACGGCATATTAATAGTCATTTGCTCTCACATGCATGCTCTCATATCCATCCTTTCATAAAAAAACTTATCTCATTTAATTTTTGTGTGATACTATTTATATATCATTCTTTATGGGTCCCTGGGACCCTTTTTCATAACTACACTTGTGTAGTTATGAAAAAAATAACCAACTGGTAAGTCAAATGTTCATTATCAATAGTGACATCTGTGTTGAGTTATGTGAATGTCAAAGTTTGCGAATACAGGTGGCGGTAATTGCAACTTATCTATCATAGGTGAAACCTCAAATTGTGTAAAGTGATCACTTAAGCCAGCCGAACGACATAGGCAGTAAGCCCTATGAACACCCAAAAAAAGACTTCCATACCTACTTTCCCATGTAAAAAATAATTTCGTCTCTACGAGACATCTAAAATTTATCATGATTTATTTATTTATTTGTACAAGCATACCGTGGATGGAATTTTTGAAAAATAGTTAATCAAACCTACACAAGCAACAATCGCAAATTAAAATAATGACTTGGAGGCAAATAAAACTCTGGAAAATGATCAAAATTATATTCTCCTTCTTGTACTGGCTGAAAGCCACTAGGTCCCGTAGGTTCTGTGGCCCTGTAAGTCCTGTAGGTCCTGTGTAGAGTTTGCCGCCTCTTGTGATGTGGACTCCCAGCTGCCTTTCCATCTCTTGGGGGTCATCCAGGCATCCCTCTTCTTCCTGGTTTCCCGTATAGGGCAATAAAAAAAATCCTATAGGAAAGAAAAGTGTTAAATCAAATTATCTACAAAAAGGTCCATTCCAAGAAGTAATCCGCTAAGTCGAGGCTTTTGAGATGTGGCTCTACAGACACATATTGAAAGTTTCCTTGATGGATAGAGTGACGAATGCTGAAGTCCTGATGGTAACCCTTCAAGGAGATCGTCTGACAACGTGCAAGAAATTAACCATTTTATATCACATCTTTGTACAAGAAGGTATTTTTTTCATTTTTTTTATTTTTTATTTATTTAATTAATTTATTTATTAAAGACCAAGAGCACAACAAAGAAGCATAGAAAACATTAATATAATATAGATGGCCAATTACACTTTTAGAAATATGTTATCAATGATAAATGTGTTATGAAATAAACTTAGGCATGTTGAGAATTGTATAACAAGAAAGAATAAAAAATTTAAACAAAATCTATCTATCTATCTATCTATCTAATTATCTAAGTATCTAATTAAAATTTATTTGTTAGGTTCCATCACATAGTACATCATTTCTACATATTTTTTCTTCTAAAATCTTCTTCTTCCTCACTGTACCAACTAATCACCTAGATAGGCTGTTGGGCTCTTCTCGTTCTCAGGCTGTATCTTCTTCGGTTCTGGGTATCGCTTTCATCCAGGCCGTTTCTCTGTAGTGTTTTGGAGCACTGAGTCATCCAAGATCATTGGTCTTCTTCTGGATGACTGTCGATGAAGCTCCATAGACATTGCCTGCATTGCCTCCGTCTTATGTGCCCATACCATCTCAGCTGTCGTTCCTCCAGCTTACTGTTCAAGTCCGTGAATACCAGGCTATCACGAATACGGGAGCTTTTAGTGTTACTCCTGACGACCATCTAAGCATTCGCATTTTTGCTGTTTCGAGTTGCCTAGAGGAGGATTTGTACATAGTCCAGCAGTTTCATCTAAAATGACACAACTCATATCAATTAATGAATCAACGATGTTTTAGAAATGAAGAAAATTACTCCACCTTGTGATCACTTAAGCCAACCATAAGATAGGTCATAAGTCCTATGTACACCCAAAAGACTTCTGTACCTACGTTCCCATAAAAAAAACTACAGTTTCGTATATGTGAGACATCTACAATATACATTAATTGATTAATAATGTCTCTGTGACATGAAATCCAGTACTGTTCTGAAAGATTTGAACAAACTCAAAATATTCTGAATATTTCTGTGGGCGAAAGGAACAACCAAATAAGTCAAAAAAGCAGATTTTCAGGAGAGTCAAAACAAATTATTAAAATTTTGTTTATTGGTGAAATATATTTAAATAAAGCCTTTGTTATTTTTATATAATTTTTGTTTTAAGTTTAAAGTTTTGTTTTTTGCACAAGGACGTTGAACCAAGTTGACTAATGTAGTTATTTTTTTTTAAATTTTCAAATAATTAATCATGTCATTTGTCATTTTTCAAAAAATTAAAAAACTTTTATTTTATTTTCTGACTCCTTGCTAGATTAGTATCTAAAGAACAACATAGTATAATTTTTTTCTACAGATTTATTTTCTCCTTTTTTATTGTAACATATCACAAGTTTTTTTCCAAATAAAATAAATAACATTTCCAAGGCGTATATTTTCTCTATTGCTGTCTATTTGTGATGGGTCTGCTCTGAACTAACTACTACAATGTAGTACCACATTACATTGAAGTATACACTTCACACCTTTTGAAGTGTAGTGCATACTACAAACTACATACTTCAAAGCTATTGAAAGTACATACTTCAATTAGCACACTTCATTTTAAAGCGAACACTACAAAGTACACACACTTCAAAGTTATTGAAAGTGAGAGTAAATTTTTATGAAGTGATTTTTTTTACGTGATTTTTATACGTGAAATGATACGATTTTTATACGTGAAATTTTTGGGAAGTCAATGTAGATAAATGGAGAAATTTTTGAAAATCTAAACAACCCCCCCCTATGGTTTGAAAACTTTTGGGACCGAATCAAGAAATCTCCGGAAACTGAAACAACCAAGTAGCACACTTTTCAAGAAGCACTTCTTGTAGATCATTAAAATTTTGTAGTACTACAATTAGTTCACTTCATTAATACTACAATTAGTTCACTTCATTAGTAGGTACTACAATTGGTTCACTCCAATATTACTTCAATTTGTTAAATTTATGTAGTTTTACTACAAATATATTGTACCCTTTGTAGTCTTCAAACTGGTGAACGTTTGTGTCTTGTAGTATTCATTTTGAAATATAGTTTTTCCTTTCGCTGCTGTCTATCCTAATCTGTGCTGCAAACTATACAAAAACACTTAAAATTATATCGCATTTTTTTTAAATCGTTAAAAAATGAACTGTTGTGTGTTCTCTTTTCTGTTTGATAATTGCATCATCCCCCAAACAATAATTGTTCCTGCAGGATGCGTTTAAGGCTCTGCAGGACGACCCCCACATCCCCGACCGCAAAACACGAACGTGGTCCGACACCCAAAAAACGAAATAACCCACTTGTCTGGGGGTTCAAAAAAATCGGCAGCCTTTGTTCGGCGATTTCGTAGGCTGCTTTCTCGTTTTTCAACCCTTGTTTTATGGTGTTACGTTAAAAACAACCCACGGGTAACATGTTTTTTTTTTTTTTTTTTAATTTATTAAATTTTTTTTTACATCTCAGACCCACAAAACATCACATTGATATTTGTCTGTAGGTGCATCAATATATATAAATAAATTGTATTTACCAGAAATACATTCATATTAATTAATTCCAATAGACCTTATAAACTCAAATACAAATCAACAATACAATTCAACAATACAAGAAACAATACAAATATTACCAAAATCAAAATAAGTCTCTTTTATTTAGTAACATATTCCTTAATTCTGTATTTTGCCCTTTTTTATTAATATCCATTTTGACACGACATGGGATTTTATTTAATATTTTTGGTATGACATATTTTAATGTTCTTTGTCCATATTTATTTATGACCTTCGGTATTCGTAGTCCTTCTTTAACCGTAAATCTGGTACTATGTTTATGAATCAATCTATGCTTATATGTCCCATCTTCATGATATCGTGTAATTAGTTTGTACCACAAGATAGCATTAATTGGCATAGAGCCTTGTTTCTTGAAGAGTTCCTGTATATCTTTAGTAGCACTTTCTTTATTTATTAATTTTATTGCCGAATTTTGAATATTTTGGATTTTTCTAATATTAGTTTTGCAAGTTAGACCCCAGCTAGTTATTCCATACCTTATTACCGATTCCGCTAAAGATTGATATATAGTTTTCATAGTCTGTATCGGAACATAGTATTTAATCTTGTGCATACATCCCAATACAGTTCTCAACCTCTTACATACCTTATTTACCTGAATATCCCATTATGGCGAAGAATTTTATATATTAATACATTTTCCAATCAAATTTCAAAATATCTACCAAAAAATATTAGGTCCTTACATATGAAATTTACGTTTTGCCGTACTGGCAAATTTGATCTCAAATATCTTCTCTTTGGTTAGGAATTCCAAATCCAAATTTATACAACTATTTACTCATGTATTTGTGTTTTGAAAATTATAATTCATTTGTTTTTTCCTCAATTGTTTTTTTCTTTGCGTCACTCAGTTTACAAAATGAAAAACTTGAAATATCGCGTTATTTACGAGTACGAGTTCCACCGTGGCACCAGTACTGCAGAAAAGGCTCGAAGGATTAATGATGTGTATGGCGACGGTGCCGCAAAAGAAAACACAGTGCGTTTTTGGTTCCAACGTTTTCGTTCTGGAAATTTCGACCTGCAGAACAAGCCCCGTGGGCGGCCGGAGACCAAAGTTGATAATGAAGAATTGAAGGCTATTGTGGAAGCGGATCCATCGCAAACCACATCCGAGTTAGCTGCAGGCTGCGATGTTAGTGATAAAACTGTTTTAATCCACTTGAAGCAAATTGGTAAGGTGAAAAAGCTTGAATGGTGGGTACCTCACGAATTGAGTGAAGCAAATCAACAAACGCGCGTTGACTGCTGCGTTGCATTACTCAACCGGCACAATAATGAAGGGATTTTAAATCGAATCATTACCTGTGATGAAAAGTGGATCCTGTACGATAATCAGAAGCGCTCATCGCAATGGCTGAACCCTGGCAAACCAGCCAAACCATGCCCCAAGCGAAAATTGACTCCAAAAAAGTTACTTGTGAGCGTTTGGTGGACTAGTGCTGGTGTCGTTCACTACAGCTTTCTTAAATCTGGCCAGACGATTACGGCAGATGTCTATTGTCAGCAACTGCAAACCATGATGGAAAAGCTAGCTGCTAAACAACCGAGGCTGGTTAATCGCTCTAGGCCACTGCTGCTTCATGATAACGCTAGACCACACACTGCACAACAGACGGCTACCAAATTAGAGGAGCTTCAATTGGAATGTCTAAGACATCCACCGTACTCTCCGGACTTGCCCCAACAGATTACCATTTTTTTCGAAATTTGGATAACTTCTTGCAAAGGAAAAAATTCAACTCCGATGGGGCAGTCCAAACCGCCTTCAAAGATTTTATTGATTCCCGTCCGAATGGTTTTTTTAGTAAAGGGTTCGATGAACTACGTATGAGATGGCAAAAGTGCAGAGATAGCAATGGTACATACTTTGA
>JADDOH010003090.1:0-97655 GCA_016648135.1 Agrypnia vestita
ACTTTAAGCCTTTTTACATTAAAAAATATTCTACACATATTTACACTTGGACTTATGACTCACTCAACCTATCACTAACATTGCACTTGATACTTTGTAGATACATAATTATTACCTTATGAAAACAAATATTATTGACGAATTCAAAAAAATATTATAATTGTGTTCTATAACGCCACTCTGGGACAGGCGTAGCCTAGTAGAGTGGAATAATCCACAAATTTAACAAAAAAAAAATTGTGTAATCTTATCTTATATTTTTATTGTTAAATTATTATTAAGTACCTATATATTGTAAACAAGGATTTTTTGAAATAAAAAAAAAAAATAATGAATACATTACTAAAAACTAACCCATAAAAACCAAGTTTTTATTATACTCCTTTCTCATTTACTAGTCGAAACATTTTTTTTCGCTTAACCTACGCGTTGGGCTTCGGTCGGGCGACGCTACGAAAGGGAGTAATAAAAAATTTCCAAAAATCCAAAATTATACTATAATCAGGTTTCGCATCTACCAGACGCGTTGAAATATTTTCATACAACTTAATAAGTTGTATGAAAAAACCATTCAAAATTTGAAAAATCCAAAAATGTATTAATTTTTTTTAACGAAAATTTGATAGATCTTCTTGATTGTCGCCACGAGTCTGCTTGCAAATTTTCAGCTCGATTGGATCACGGGAAAGGGGTTTAAAATGGGTCCAAAGTTTTTTCGTCAGAAAAGAAGACAAGTAGACGCCACGAGTTAATATTAGGTCCTTACATATGAAATTGGCGTTTTGCCGTACTGGCAAATTTGATCTCAAATATCTTCTCTTTGGTTAGGAATTCCAAATCCAAATTTATACAGCTATTTACTCATGTATTTGTGTTTTGAAAATTATAATTCATTTGTTTTTTCGTCAATTGTTTTTTTCTTTGCGTCACTCAGTTTACAAAATGAAAAACTTGAAATATCGCGTTATTTACGAGTACGAGTTCCACCGTGGCACCAGTGCTGCAGAAATGGCTCGAAGAATTAATGATGTGTATGGCGACGGTACCGCAAAAGAAAACACAGTGCGTTTTTGGTTCCAACGTTTTCGTTCTGGAAATTTCGACCTGCAGAACAAGCCCCGTGGACGGCCGGAGACCAAAGTTGATAATGAAGAATTGAAGGCTATTGTGGAAGCGGATCCATCGCAAACCACATCCGAGTTAGCTGCAGGCTGCGGTGTTAGTGATAAAACTGTTTTAATCCACTTGAAGCAAATTGGTAAGGTGAAAAAGCTTGAAAGGTGGGTACCTCACGAATTGAGTGAAGCAAATCAACAAACGCGCGTTGACTGCTGCGTTGCATTACTCAACCGGCACAATAATGAAGGGATTTTAAATCGAATCATTACCTGTGATGAAAAGTGGATCCTGTACGATAATCGGAAGCGCTCATCGCAATGGCTGAACCCTGCCAAACCAGCCAAACCATGCCCCAAGCGAAAATTGACTCAAAAAAAGTTACTTGTGAGCGTTTGGTGGACTAGTGCTGGTGTCGTTCACTACAGTTTTCTTAAATCTGGCCAGACGATTACGGCAGATGTCTATTGTCAGCAACTGCAAACCATGATGGAAAAGCTAGCTGCTAAACAACCGAGGCTGGTTAATCGCTCTAGGCCACTGCTGCTTCATGATAACGCTAGACCACACACTGCACAACAGACGGCTACCAAATTAGAGGAGCTTCAATTGGAATGTCTAAGACATCCACCGTACTCTCCGGACCTTGCCCCAACAGATTACCATTTTTTTCGAAATTTGGATAACTTCTTGCAAAGGAAAAAATTCAACTCCGATGGGGCAGTCCAAACCGCCTTCAAAGATTTTATTGATTCCCGTCCGAATGGTTTTTTTAGTAAAGGGATCGATGAACTACCTATGAAATGGCAAAAGTGCATAGATAGCAATGGTACATACTTTTATTAAATAAATATATTATAATAAAAAAAAAATCGGCTTTATGTTCCTCCCATACTAAACGCCAATTTCGTATGTAAGGACCTAATATAAAGGGAGTAAAAACAAACATCATCTTATATCTTGTATCAAAATAGGAACATACACTAAAAGTACAAAAGAGCGAAAGATAACTAGTGATGTACCGAGATAAGTAGTGATTTTTAGTCGTGTTATTTTAACCGGTGACACACCAATCGTTATTTGAGATCTGATTGTGTCGATGGTTAGGAACTGCGTTTTTGCACTTCGACGGGCAACTACCGGTAATAGACAACAATCATATCTTAGTTATTGATAAAATCAGATACGAATCCCAAATAACTGTACCGAAAATGACCGGTTAAAATAACGGTTTAACCATCACTTAAGATTTACCACGAACAAATAGAGAACGGCATGGATCCTTGTAGATTTTGACTTCTATAATGGACTTTTTAGTGATATAAAGGAAATAAATAATGAAAACTCTTCAATAAACAACTGAAAGAACCGGTGATGGGGAGGAGATATTTCATTAATCATAAATTGTTCATAAATCGATGTGGTTATCTGCAATATAGTTAAAAGTTTTAAAGTTATTTCGTATACTTTTTTCAAATTGAGATGCGAACACGGAATACGTGTCACATCAATATTCTTACTATTTTAAAGCTAAACGTTAAACTTTAAACGCTTGTGCTATGAAAATAGGACTAACTTGCTGGTCTGGAGTGAGGTTCGAACCCGCGATCTTTGGATCACGAGGCGAGAGTCCTAGCCACAAGTCCTCTTACACCAGCATGCATCTATTTCTTGATGATTTGCCTTTCTTAATTATTTTTTATTTATTTGTTACTCTGTGAGATATATTTATTTTTATTTATTTCTATATTAAAATATTATTTTTTTTATACTAATATATCTATTAGATATATCTTAAATTCTAAAAGTAATTAAATAAATAAAATAAAATTAATACCCTGATTGCTAGTCCTAGTTTGATATTTAAGGACAATGCTAAATATTTTAGAACAATAGTACACATTTTATATCTGAGAAATATGAAACACTAAAGAATACATATAAAATGTAAATTACACATACATTTAAAATAAACAATTATTATTTTAAGTCTCCAATTGAGAAATACAAAATGTGATTGAAATAATTTGTATATATAAATATAAATAATTTAAAAAAACCCATTTAAAACAGCAAATAAAATAATGCTAGAAATAATTTCATACGACAGGTTTACACAAAACAAGTTGCTAAAAATAATATTACCCATATTATTAAATTAAAATTTATGACATTAATTAACAAGTTTCGAGATATAAATCATCGTATAAGTATACAGTGTGTGGGTTCCAAGGTCAATAAAGTCTACTACAAAACAAAGTCTTATTGTGAGGTTCATGAATATTTTAATTTCATTCAAGAAGGGCTATTTACGCATTTTACTTACTTATTATAATAAAGATCGTACTTTTAAATTGGAAAGCAGTGAATTATCGAAAAAATAAATATAATGTATATTATGTCTCAACTTCGTGTGATAGAACAAAAAACAAGTAAATAATAATAAATGTAATATATATATATATATATATATGTTTAAATAGAAGTTTTCGCGAAGAGGTATATGCATTATGAAAAGGTTATTTTTCGGGAACTTCGCGAATTTGTAAAAATATCTTATTTTTGCGCTATATTTCGGTTACACTTGGATAACCATTTTCAAGCTGGTCTCTCTGACAGTTCAGAGATTAATATTCGATTTCTCTAACTTCGCCGTAGGGATGGTGGTAATGGTGGCGAAAGCGGGGTAAGTACTTTTCGTTTAATTTTTTTATTTTTATTTTCTACATTTGATTCATTTTTATATTTTGTTTTGTTAATCACTGTATGATATGTAGCAGGTAATCTCTTGGCATCGTCTCTTGTGTTCATGGATGAATCGTGTTTGTGAATTTCTAGGGCCTCTCTGAGTATACGGTGTGTGTTATTCAATAGTTTTGCAATTGTCCGTGCATTTTCGAAATCTATGCGATGTCCTTCGGTCATAGTGTGCATCGCTAGGGTCGAGGTAGTTTTCTTGTTTTTTATATCCAGTTCGTGTTCCGAAATACGATGCGATATTCTGCGATTGCTCATGCCATATGTTTGTGGGCAATCTTTGCATGGGATAGAATATACGCCCATGTGTTCGTTTGGCGGCCTGTCTACTGGTTTAGATAATATATCCCCAATTTTGCGGTCCGTTCCAAAGACTGTTCTAATATTTTTCTTTCTTAGTACCCGGCTCAACCTTTCGGTAACTCCTCGAATATATATACATTTCCCTACCCGCCAAGTTTTCTCCACAACCACCCACCGGTGGTTATGGTGGTGGATAGCCCTTAGTATCACATCGAAAATATGCGAGTTTGGTGGGGGTGGCTGTGCCTGGGTGGGAGTGGGTGACGAAAATGTGCTTTCTAGCACATTGTTTTGTTATGGGAAGGTCGCAAATGCTTCAGATTGTTTCAAAATACGCACCGACTGTGTCGGTGGGTCTAGAAGATTCCGGAAAAACCTGCTCTAGAAAGTTCTGGAAGGAGAAGATTCTAGAAATTTCCCGAAAGTTCTATAAGGTTCTTAACTGATGAGTGGCGGAATGTGTGTCCAGAAGGTTCCTGTACATTCGATAAATTTCTTGAAAGGTATATAAGGTAAGGTATATAAATATATATGGAAGTTCGCATATATAAAATAATTTTAAAAAGACAGTTCAACCAGTACATAAATTATATTTATTTATTTATTTATTTAATTAATACACGGTACAACGTACCATTAAAGAAACAATATATATAAACATGTTTAGATTGATAGGTAATAATAAAAAAAGGAGATAAGGTATAATTCTATCAAAAACAATTAATAAAGTGATATATAAAGAAAAATAAAACATTACTTAACATAAAGTATAACAAAATTACATCAAATGAAATAATAGTTATCAAATCAAAGATGTTTCGAGAAATTTCTAGTCGATTCCAGATTCCAGAATATTCGAGAGTGCATTGTGACGCCTGAGAACAACCTTTATCTAAAGGATCATTCATTATCGCAAGCATTCGTACGTTTTGGAATGTTCGTGTCAAAAAAGCATTTAGTTTTCTCAAACAACAACTACTCCTGGTATTGACCAAACATCCACTTAGAGTATTGAAATGCTTGTTCGATTAAAATAAGCTCTTGTATTTGGTGGATATTAAAAGAAAAATGATGATTTAGTTTCAAAACGTAAACCTGGAAAAATATCTTGGTAGACAAGCATAATTAAATTTTTAACTATGGCTTGTAAGATATTGATACTGTATAATATATGAAAGTAGGTATGGAAGTCTTTTTGGGCGATCATAGGCTTACGATCTAATGTAACGTTCGCAATTCTACCCAAGATAGTCTACCACATATATCAAATTTTTGGAAGTTGTGTAACTTGCAGACCTTCTTTCGTATGTGAGTTTTATTTTTAATACCGCCACCTGCAGACGAACAATTTGTCATTCCCATAATCCAATACAGATGTCGCTATTTATAATGAGATATCAATATTTTTATTGGAGTTTTTTTTTTAATTCTTGAAAATTTTGAAGCTACTCATAATTAAAATTAGTTTAATTGTAGTTTTATATTTTAGTACTTACGTTTCGAGAGTAAGAGAATCTCTCATCGACATGTAAAGTATTAAACCGAGTAGGAACTTTAAAATATAGAATTTTAACATGCGAGAACTACGAATAATGAATTGATTAGGTACTGATCCTACTGATCTGACAATCTTTTGTTGATGGAGTGAGGAATGAACAAATCAGAAGTGAATGTAATGCTGGCTGTAGTGTGGGAGATAAAATAAAGAGAGGAGTGCTGAGATGGTTTGGTCATGTAGAACGTATGAGCGAGGAAGGGATGGTTAAGATAATATTTGGGGCGAGTATTGAAGGCAACGGGAATAGACGGCATCTGCGAAAGATCTGGCATAATCAGATACTACAAATATTGGAAGATGGCCTTATTAAAAGCCTCAACAACCACAGAGCTGTGGTGGTGTGCCAAAATAGAAGAATATGGCGTTCTATCCTCTCTGCCTACCCCTGCTGGAAAATGGCGTGAGGGTTAGTTAGTAGTTAGTAAGTTAGTTTAGGTACTGACAAAATGAGCTGATTAGGATGTTAAAATTAAATTAGAATTAAAACATTCAATATGGTCTACACGTAGATTGTGTTTTAAATTTTTTTCTTAGTTTTAATGAATTTTATTTATTATTTGAAGTTAAAATATAATATGGATTGAATAGAGCAACGGATGTCGAATCGTAAATAAATTACAATATTATATCGCTCAGTAAAATATTTATGCTTAATACGCTTTATGATAAAGGCTAATAGAAATGGAGTGCTTATTCGTATGGAAATATGAAGTAGCGTCGTGCGGAAACATATTTTTCTTAGAATGTGATATTTGTAAGCGAAAATTTACTGTATTATTTACGGTAGGTACCCGAGTTTAGACCCAATAAATTTAAAAAATACTTCTTCATTTCTTTATCGAGTGAAAATGTTATTAAATTAAATATATATAAATGTTATATTGAAATGTTACATACTACCTAAATCCTGAATTCTTATTAAGTATTAATTTGTACATATTATATAAGCTACAAGCATAGATGATTATGAAATAAAAAGTGGAGCTTAATAATAAACGTCATTAAAATTATATCATATTTTAAACATGTGTTTTTCAAAACAATGGTAATAAATATTGAGTGACAATAATTTACTTATGTACTACTAATTTACTTTTGACACTATTATGCCACTGCCAAACATTTTTGTTGAAGATAAAGAAGCCCAGACTAGAATTGTTGTTTCAAAACAACAGCGTGTCTGGAATCCATTTAGTATTGAATATTATAAAATCCATACAGTATCATATAATCCATGTAGCATAAAATAGTACAATCAGTAATGAAGAACTTTAAACAATGAACCATAGAATTATGGAAATCATATAATCCGGGAATGATCACTTTACACAACGCAACGTTCACAATTCCACCCATGATAGACTACTACATCTATCAAATTTCGATAAATTTTTAGCCCTATGAATACGCAAAAAGACTTCCATACCTACTTTCCTATATTAAAAAAAAAGACTAGCATCGTATCTGTAAGACATCTATAATATATTATTATTAATGATGTCCCCCTGCGAATAAAATCCAGTATTGTGTTCTTGAATAATTTGGACATACTCAAAATATTCTGAAGATATAGAATGTATTTTTAAGAGGATATAATTTTCAAATGAAGTAAAACACACCTGTTATGTGGTTACTGTCAATGCTATTACCAAGATTTTCATGTGTTCTATACCTTAAAAACACTCCTTAAAATTTGCATGTTATACCCCGTATAAGAAATTCGAAGTTCTTTAGAATATGCCAGCACTCTAACAATGTTGGTTATTTCTCTCTCATCACAAGAATGTGCTGTATCTACAATAAATATTATGCTGACCGTAATGTCGATGTTGATATTTTGCAGACACCCTATCATCATTCAAAATGTCACTCCTATACAACATCCATTTTCTTGACTATAACCTAAACCCATTGAACATATTACATATATTTAGTTACGTATGTTTATATGTTTACGATACATTAATACTCTAAAACAAAGGTACATACGCAATACCATAACTAATTATTTAGTTAATATACATAATGTGCACGATTATGCTAGAGCAGGTCGAAGACATCTGTAATTGGGATAATGGGCAGAGTCTTAATTAATTATGTATTATTTTTTAAATATCATGTACCCATTATTCTGTTAGTGTCTCTAATATAAAAAAAGAAAATAAAACGATTTAAGTCATTTACGACATAAGTGGAAATTTATGGTCGTCAAAAATTAGCTAAATTTATGTTCGACAAAAATTCGCAATATTATAACTACCTACAAGTTTATGGTCGACAAAAATCTGCCGTGTTATTAGTAGAAATTTATGGTCGACTTAAATTCGCTATATTATTAGTAGAAATTCATGGTCGTTAAAAATTGGCTTAATTATTGGTAGAAATTTATGGCTTTATTCATATATGTACATGTCCTAAATGACTTATTATTGTTGACCGAGTGAGAAATAGTTCCCCCGCCGCCCGTGCCGGACGCCCACGGCCGCTGTATTTCGGGTCTGCGTGGTTGCGCCGAATGTATTTCGGGCCGATCGAATGTGCAATGTTGAACCGTGTCAACGACTCAAGTCGGCTTATAAATAGTTGGCATTAATACATTCGTCGGGGGTTGTTGTTGACACCGGTCCGGACAATGCAACAAGTCCATACATTCGCATCATATTTATTATATGCTATTCTTTTTTGACTTTTTCAACATACTTGACGTATGTACGTACTTTTAAGATTATTCTACTCTACTAGTAGTTAAGGAGAAGGTTGCTTCTCGGTTGTACCAGGAATTTCTTGACGTTTTCAGAATATTTTAGATCACCTTAGATTGTTATAGGCCTTTCTCGATCCTCGATAGTGTTATGACATATTACATGGAATTGCGGACAGTGCGCAATTCCTTTTTCTTGTCATTCCATGACACATTTGATCGAAAAGAATGCATAATAATTTATTTCTTTTAGATGAATAATAATTTATTTCTTTTAGATTTCTGCTTAGTTTTGAAGAATTCCACATTACTTAAATCTGATTCTGACTATTTTAAATAATTTGACGCTGGAAATTCATAAGGTACGATATTGCTGATAATAAAATCTATCAAAATCTTGATTAAATTAACTGACAAATGTTTTTAGAATTTAATCTTCAAGGCATGAAGTGTCTTATCAAAGTTCAAAACATCTGACATTTTAGAAATATATTAAATTTCTGTAAGTTTGGTGTTATGTTATATGTTTTAATTCGTCTTTAATTGTTGTTATATTTTACAAAGAAAGGGAGTATAATAAAAACTTGGTTTTTATGGGTAAGTTTTTTAAAGGAATGAATTAGCAATCATATTCTAAATTTAAAATGGAATTGTTTTCAAAGCTCGAATAATTTTTCTCATCTTTTCTATTTCGATGAGAATAAAATACGCTTTTAATGCAGTTAATTAGAATTGTGAAAAAAAAAATTAGTAGGTAATTCGCGTTGTAAAACAAAACTGTTTTGAAAATTAAACGATCAAGAAATTTTTATAACATTATTATGCTTACACAGTATGCATTCTCTCAAATTTTAAATGCATTTTACGCAGCCGTTCGTTTTTTTTCTCTGTCAATTAAGCAATTAAAAAGTTAAAAATTAATAATAAAACAAATTTGTATTATAAAAATTCGATATTTGAAAAAATATATATAAATTGTATGTAAAAGTGTCTAGATTCTAGACACTTTTACGTACAATTTATATTCATTTTTAGATACAACGATAACTGTCACACTTACTGTTGTTGTCGATTTAATGATGCGCTCATCTGCTTGCGTCAAAAGAATTGAAAGAACCGAATAAAATCGCTTGCCCAAATAATAATAAACGAACACGTCATCAACCGGGATGTCCTGTGGACAACGTTTTTGTAATTTTTCCTTATTTTGGTTCAATACCAGCGTTACAAGTTCCTTACTATTTTGTTGTTCTTCATGACCAAACTACCTCGGCGACCCTTTTCAATCCTGATGTTGACGATCACGATACGTGACAATATATAGTCAACATCAGAATTGCGGGAGGAATTAATGAAAACGCTGGAATTTAATCACAGTTATATAAATTACTGATTAACTAATTATTCAAACGTACAAAGTCACTTAACGCTATTAAATTTAACTCTATTCTTAAAATTAAACTGTTTTTTTAATTTATCACTCAAAAATAGACACTTTATTATCACTTCAACACTGTATTCTATTCACTAGAACATTCCATCTAATTTCCGCCGGTATTATTCGCTTTGGTTTATTTCGCCACGTAAGAACTTTTCCGGATTATTCTCTGTCGGTGAACCACCCTGCCCTCTGCAGCTTGCAGCTGCCTTCGCTTCTGTTTCGCAGTCAAGCGCGCTAAAACAACAACCCTTTACTCCCTCGCTCGTTTTATTTATATCTGGCCATTCCTGATTTTAAGCATTCTCATTCTAGATACTTGTAGAATATTTCAAATACTTCCCGAAAACCGTAGAATATTGTAGACCGTTCTCGATTCTTTGATATTGTTGTGATCATTTCAAACAACTGCCAACAGGAGTGCGTGATTCTTTGTAGCCTCCTCACAATATCATTGATTCTGTTCTTGTTCTTAACCAAATAATGTTCTTAACTAAATTTGTGTGTCGCAATTCAAAATATATTATTTTAAAATGTGTCGCCTCACGAATGTGGAGTGCGCTGTTTTATAGATTAATCCCGTGTACGACAAATTGGCACAATAATAATTGTTTTATATTAATAATTGCATTAATATGTGAAAATAACAAATTAATTTTTATAAAGTGTTTGAAAAGAAGGCAATATTCGAAAATACTATCATCAAATACACTAATTATACAGCTTATAAATTAAGGTACCTACCTATGAGTGGTTATATACAAAAATCTTATAAAATTTTTAATGTGCGGCGTATAGCTTAGTATTATAATAGTAATAATATTGATGTGATATGTATTTTGTGAGCGCATTTATTTATTTTTCAATAAAGAATGCACTAGCCGTATACACGTGAAAAATCGTGGGACATAATAATAATTATAACTTTAGCCGCGCGCTGATTAACGGGTCACACTCGGGCACCATTAGCAGTAACTCCAGCCTAATTTCAGCGAGTTTCGGATAGACAGACATTCGAAATAATTAGTTATTTGATTATAAAATAAGTTATTTTAACTTTCCTTCTATAAGAGAAAATCTCATTTTAATACGTTGTCTTAGTGAAATGTAATTAATAAAAATATAAAATAATACACAAAACACGTAATGAACTGGATTAACCAGTAAAAACACGTTGTCTTAGGCCTCAATAGGCCCAAGAACCCTTGGAGCCCGTGCTCACCGGGGTTGGCAGGTTGCATTTTCATGTAAGTGAAATAAATAAAGTAAACGGGAAAATCTGTGAAGAAAGACGTCGAGACAAGAGATTAGCATTCCGACCTGAACAAACGAAGAGACTGGCTAGGGTGCAGTTCCATTTAATTATTTTCATGCTGATTGCCATACTCCATTAGGGAGTCACACGCAAAGAAATATTTGTCTTTGAAGAGAAATAATGTACTTTCATTGTAAAGAGAAGAAAAATATTTTCACTAAGAGAAAAAAAATATTTTTCTCTAAAAATCCTAAAAAATATTAAATAATAATATATAGCAGCGGCGCGCTATTCGTAATTTTAAATAAATTGTGATTTTCGTAAAATAAATCGAAATAAAATATGTATCTCGTATCTCATAATCACAATTGTTAACAAACTATTCAGATTTTAATAAAATATATGGTACTTTTTTACGTTTAACTGTCTTGATTGGGTACTGTACAAATGTCGATGGCCGCCTTCATAATTCAAGACTATTCTTATTGTGTGGTGTATGATTCTGTTGTTTTATATGGTGATATTTGACTCATATATGAACACTTTATTGTCGCTGGGAACACTTTATTTATCGCTCATACAGTACTCGATTCTCGCACATAGAAGTCACACCAATTTATTTCGCCACTCGGTAAGTACTCGCCCGATTATTTCGCCGGTATCTATCGTTCCTAAATTCGTGACTAGCCGTCGCCTAGAGCGAAATTCGCACCGAACGATTGTCAGAAACAGAACTCCCGCGCCGCGGCGGGCGTAGTTCCGGTAATTATATCCAAACGCTGGTTTTATCGAACTCTCAAGAAGATTTTTTACTTTCTAGTATTAAGGAGAAGGTTGCGTCGCTTCTAGGCTCTTCCATGTGTCCCGAATATTGAGTTAATTCTAGATTGCTATGCCGGTCTAGATCCAACGATAGTGTTGTTACATATTACAAGGGATTCGGACAGTGCGCTATTCCTTCTGCTTTCCATTTTGTTACGATATTTTTTTGTGCAGAGACTAGTACATAGAATATTTATGTGATATTAGGATTAAAAAAAAGCTTCGAGGCCATCTTGAAAGTCTCTGAAGTCGAGTTAGAAAGACCACTTATCACTAGGTATACGTCTTGTTGCTAGACAAAACAAGCAAGTCGATTTGTGTTGACTTCGTTTTTTTCTCACTGAATATATCGAATTACTCGCTTGTTATATATTTCTTTAGTTACACTTTTTGTTTTAGTTACATTTATATTTATAATACTCATGTATTTATAAACACGGTCACCAGCAAACATATGTTAACAATTCGTATTGAATTTTCTCTTCACGCTACTTTATAAAACCCGGTGCATCTTTCACTGTTTTTCTTTCACCAAGCGTACATTTACACACAAGAGTACAACATATCCGTACCACACTTAAGTTTTAGAGTGTATATGTTACAGCGAATTTGCATTTTTAGTGAGACTACACTTTCCCTAGTAGAAATGTACTTTTCCTGGTCGGGCAGAGTGGGGGTAGTGAAAACATGTCAATCAACGAATTTACAGATTCACTACACATTATCTGTGAAAATATATTTTGTCCACAAATGCGCGCATTACTCAAAGCATAGACAATATTTCGGTGAAACCATCAATAATTTGTACACGAACGTATGCAATTCTTAAAGCATAGAAAGTATAAAGCCGGCACTTCACTAGGCGATTTTTATTCATTTTGCGGTCCTAAATTAAAATAGGACAGCGACACCCCAAAACGAATACGAATCGCGAAGTAAGGTGTTGGCTGAATAATCGCGCACTCGGGTTTTTTAGATATCTGACGACTGCGGGAACAAAAACGAAAAATAAAATTATATTTATTGCTGAAAATGAAAAATAGATCTCACAATAAAAGATATTAAATTTGAGCACAATATTTATCAGACATCTGACAATTATAGAACATATGAGCCAGGATGCATATTTGTAATATTATGGAATTTGGTTTCATTTAGTTAAAAATTACTTAGGTACTGTTCGGTGATTATTCCGGGCAGGATTTTCACAGATAAAAAAATCTTTTTTGCATTAGGTATAAGTAAGCATTTAAAATATCAACAATCCAAATACCTTGAACACTTTTTTCAAATATAATATCAAAAATATATCTGACCTGCAAAAATCCTGTCCTGAATAATCAACTTCCGCAACAAAACCCGTCTAGAATAATCAGTGTCTGCAAAATTCATAAAAATTCTGTCCACGAAACTCGAATCCGTGAAATTGAGAGCTTGATTGAAGTTATGTACTTAGTTCAATTTCAATCTAGATCTAAACCAAAAGTATCCTATATCTGTCTTATTATCAAATGATATCATTTTGGTTGTGCGAAGTGTTGCGAACTCACATTTTGAAAAAGGCGTAGACCACATTAGAAAATTACGTAGAATTAGTAAATTTTGCTTGTAAAAAGTTCGTAGATCTACGTCCTTATTTTCTGAGTGAAATGAAGAGGTTAGGGTAAATAAAACAAGTGTTTTGTTGTTATTTTTTTTCATTATTAGTTTCAGGTAACTTAATGAAATTTATACATATATTTATTAAAATATTTAAATGTGTTCCTGCGAAGGCTCGCGGTTTCTTTTTAAGCCACTTTTCGTGTAAAGTAAGCCTATTAGAGTTTCAGTAGAAAGTCTATTTCTGATGTCTGTTTTCATAAGAAACAAATGCTCGACGTTTGCTCTGCTATGTGGCAATGTGAGCGAATTGGGCCAGTAATGGAAATATTTGCGACGAATCGCCATTCTTTATTTTAGACACATGAAGCCAAAAATCATCTGGTTTAATTATCTGTTCCTCTTGAAATGGGAGGCTTGTATTTCTAAGAACTCACCATTCCCGGTCTAGCTCCGTCAGGTTTGTTGGACATAATCTTGAAAGTAAAGATAGTTAAATGAAAACTAAGTAAAGTGTAGCAGACCCAACTCATTAATAAAATATTTGAAGTTAAGGATATAAATATTACTTGGAAACATTTGCCCCAAATGAACTATAGATGGTACAGAATATTTAGTATTTCGGTCCATCAATGTCTCAGGGTTTATAAACCTTAAGTTCATCAGCCTTTGTCTCTGCTCATCTTCAAAGGGGAAGCGAAAATTTTTTGTCTGTTCCCCACGAGTGTGAATATTTTTGTTCATAATGCAGCTTTTTTTTTAGTTGGAGTAACATTCCTCTCTTCATCACTGTCACTGCTTATCTCCATAATTGAGTTCAATTAGATTGAGCAGAAAGCTGAACAATATCGGAAGATAGAAATCAAAACCACTCATTATTATTTTTAAGTTAAGTTTACAGATTAGATTACACTTTGGTTATGTAAGTTTCTCCCTTCGAGACGAAACATTTCGTTTTACATAGTCACAGCTCTATGGAATAAATGACACGAGTGTTGTGTAGGCGAAGCGAGTCTGCGGTAGTATGAAAGAAACGGAACATTTATTAGCTTTTTTTCACAAATGAAAAGGAAATTATGCCCATTCAGCCTAATGAGCTGTTATTTTGTAAAATTGTGCAATTTGTAATTTTGTTAATTCATACAAAATACGTAGATTCTGGGACTGAAGATCGTAAGATTGCAGGAAAAGCTTAAAGTACGTAGATCTACGTAAAAATACGTAGAGTTGGCGACGCTGGTCGTGCGTACGTATATAACATTCTTAAATTCATAAAACAATAATTGCGAAGTGAAGTGCCGGCTTTATACTTTCCAAGCGTGTGTTCGCGTGCAAAATAAAGATGGTTTCACTGTATATTGTCTATGCTTCGAGAAATGCGTGCGATCGTGAACAATCTGCCAAATTTTATTTAAATGACAGTTCGAAACAACAGTTTCAAACAAATGATTTCATTGGAAAGATATTAGTTAAAATATTTTATTAATTTCTATTGGTGAAAATCTGCTTGGATATGATAAGAATGATCTTGTATATAATTTCTCTAAAATGCCAGTGCATGTATGGACTCACTAGAAAAACAGATTCACTGTAACATATATATGAGGGATATAAAAGAAAATGCAGCATTATCTAAAAAAATAAAAAAATACTTTGAATGCAGTCACTGAGGATTATTAATTAAGCATGTACTGAATTAGAGATTTTGTCAAAGTCATGTTTCCAAATCACTATTAAGAGCAAAGACAGCAATATCCTTGTAGTGTAAAAAATAAAGGCAGCAATATCCAATTCAACCAATCAACCCCCAAAGGTATAATATGTTAGTTGACAAAATACCTGCTTCATACTAAAGTTAAGAGTTGATGTAGATTTTAGATTGAAACATTATAGCAAAGTCAGCAATATCTTAGAGTATATACAATCTATTTGTATATACTCTAAGAGCAATACCAATTATGTCATTAGAAAAAAGCAGTAATGTTCACTATTTGGTACCAAACACAGCAACATTCATATTTGTAAGTTAAATATTTATTTATACACGTACATTAAAAGAAAACTGAGGTGGAAATTGTTTTTAAAAGTTATTTCCAAAAAGATAGGTTTCCTAGATTCCAGAGAAATTTCCTTAAGTAGGTTCTTTATATTTATTTCAAAAACAACCCAGTGGAATTTTGCTGCCTTTGCTTTTATACTCCTCATGTATAATATTTGCGCAAAATTTACAATTCCACACATTTTTTAATCTGGCACTAAATTTATTCTGAAATGAGTCTTATGTTTCTTTCACATCCATAAAATGAAAATGATTACCTAAATGAAAATGAAAATTTAATTCACATCCATTGGGAACCATTGATTACAGATCCCAAGTTATCCAACATTTTGCTACTACACGATATAGCCTACGATTTCTATTAGAAACATTACGAAATTCTCTTGATGATAAAATAATAAAGCATTTTCTGAGGTAACGAAATATTCGCCAAAATATTTATTTTCGACGCTGGTAAGTAATAAAAGAATTCTGTTTCTATATGAGAAACTGTGCAAATAAGGTGAATTCTATGTAGAGGCTGGAATCATTAAAATGTAATTAAAAAAATATTTTTGGTGTATAAAAAATTGAAAAATAATATTTTTCAGGCGTATTTATTCTACTGTATATGTTAAATATTTTTGAAAGAATATCATAAATAATATTGCATAATATTCCACTTTAAAAATATAGAGGTATCATTACCAGTTGCAAAATATATTTATACTATGTAATGGGAAGGGTTTTAGATGTTTCTAGCGTAGTCCATTAGAATATATGAAAAAAACTTATGTAGAAAATATACAACATACAACAGTCATTATTCATTACATTTACTTATATCGAATATTAATAATTCATTCGCTATAATAAAATCCAGGAAAAATTATACAATACTTGAAAAAAAATATTTTTAAATTTATGCAAGGTTTTTAAAAATTTAATTTGACTTTCATTGATGCGGATGAATTTTTAATATTTGATATGTTACTGTGATGATAGTACAATGTTTTACAGAAAATAAATTAGAAATAGTAAAAAAAAAAGATGAAAATTATTGAAGTCGTTTATCTCCATAACTCTTGAGATAAGGGCATTGTTGCTTAAACATTTTCGACTAATAATTAAAGCAGGAATCTACCCGAAAATATTGTGCGCTAGCTCTGTGAAAGTCCTGTATATGTCTGCTAGTCTATTTTCTTTCCAATCCTGAACTCTTGGGCAATATAGGTAAATTTATTTTACTCTGTATAAACGTTTATTATATAGAATGACATTAGTTCCAAATTTCATCTAAATTTTAGGACTCTGAGGAAAAACTCATATTACTAAACCTTCTTAGCATATCTTGCCTGGACAAAAATTATTATACAAATATAAATAATATAGTAACTACAGAAATAAATAAGTAAAATTCCATACATTGTACCTGCGCAAACAATGGCATCGATAATCTTATTAAATTATAATTAAATCTGGACGTCGGACACGAACTGCCAGCTATTTTTATAAATCATTTACTATTAATTTGCTTGAGTGATATAATCAAGAAATAATTATATTCTTTCAAAGAAAATTTTTAAAATTCAATACAAAACTTGCACGAAATTTCAATATATTTTTTGAATGACCTGTTCGCTAATTATAAATAAATATTATAATATTATAAATATCCAAATCGATTTTTGTTACTACTTATTTTGGTTACTTCTTCTTTTTTCTTATGGTGCCATCTCCCATCGGAGGTCGACAACCTTTCTGGCGGTGACGACTTTATTTATCGCCGCACGGAACAAATCAGATGAATTACACCTGTACAAGTAACTCAAGTTACGCAGCCATGAGATGCGGCGTCTTCCTACGCTTCTTTTATCTTTTATTATTTATTTTATTAGGTGGTTTAGACTATATTTTGATCCTCTCCGCAGCCCCTCTCGGTCTTTTTCCGTATGCCAGAGGACTTTAATATTCGTCACCTTATCCACCCAGAATACTTTCAATACGCGTCTCGACCCCACATAAAAGAATGGAAAAATTTTAATACCGAACCATACGCATAATAAGTTTGCAGACTAAGGTCACGGTTAGAAAATAATGATATCATTCCGAAAAAGCACTTTGATTACTAGATGCAGTAATTTAAAAATAATTCATATTTGCGTTACTATTTTCTTTCTTTATTAATTCTGTTCGCATATTAACATCCTTATTAACTCACCCCCAGTCCTGGGCCAAAGTCTAGACTCTTGGCCCACGCAGCCATAACTTAGATGAAGCTTTAAAAAAACCTACAATATTATGCGGTATGACGGAGACGTGGCGGTTGAAAGGATTGAAATTAAATAAAATGTTATTCCAAGTATTACCTTCAAGAGTAATAAATGTTTTGACGGAAAGTGGTTGCAAAAGTGCAAAAAATATTTATATGTCACAACAAACAAAGGTAATTTATTTTTAAAACGTCTAGACTATTTTTTGATGTCTTCAGCTCTGTATAAAAAAAGGAAATTTAATGGAAGCAGATAGTTAATCTCTAGAACTAAATGAAAAATCAAGATTGTTTATCTTTTGAAACTATATTCATGAATTTTTTCCTTTCCCAAAAGTCTCTCTCTTGAACACTTCGAACTAAATGAAATTTCGACATTGTTTATCTTTTGAACCTACATTTATGAATTTTTTCCTTTCCCAAAGCCTTTCTCTAGACCATTACTTCGAACTAAATGAAAAGTGAACATTGTTTATCCTTTGAACCTATATTCATGAATTTTTTCATCTTTTGAACCTATATTCATGAATTTTTTCATCTTTTGAACCTATATTCATGAATTTTTTCCTTTCTCAAAAGCCTCTCTCTTGACCATTACTTCGAACTAAATGATAAGTCAACATTGTTTATGTTTTGAACCTATATAATCCTGAATTTTTTGCCTTGCCGAAAGCCTCCTTTTTGACCATTATTTCGCTCAGTGTGATGTAAAATAATCTTATTGGTTCAAAATATCCGTATTCATGAACATGTGGCAGTTTTTCTCTTAAATCACAAACTTCTTCCAAAATTGAAGAATTATATTTCAAAGTTACAGAAAATTATATGTTAATGGTAAAAATATGTATCAAAACCCAGTAAGGCTGGCATTATGAAAACAATTGTGTTTAACAATGATTTTTTTAAATAATTAAATGAAAAATAAATATAATGGAGAAGTTTATCATTTTTTTAAATGAATGGAAATTGAAATTTGAATAAATTGAGATATCCCAAAAACTAACCAATTCATAGAATATTAAATTAGCGTTTTAACCATCTCCGGCCGTCCATTAGGTTTTTTTAGCCATGAATTGGAACAAAATTATGAACGTTACATGAAGTTACGGACAGAAGGACAGACAGACAGAAAGGTGGACAGACGGATGGACGGACAGAGAACGAAATTATTATGTTTGATTGAATATTCAAAATAACCAGGTCCTTTTTACAAATAGTTACCTTTTAATTTTTTTTTCATGTAAGTACATAATAATTATTCGTTTTCCATATATACATTTTTTTAATATTTTGAGTGTCTACACTTTGATTTTTTATTTTTTAGTATACTTTGTATGCTGATGAAAAGGGCATTGGCCCTGAAACGTGTTGATATTTTCAATGTATAAGTGGTGAAAAAAAGCACATTTTCAAATTAAATGTGTTTATTGATAAGATTTAATATGTATGTAATAATATGCGATTCAATAGACGTTTGTTCGAGCCCTATTCCAGGAGACCAGCAAGTTAGTCTTATTTTCAAAGCACAATCATTGAGTTTTTAAATAGTAAGAATATTGATATATTCCACCACAGATAAAAGATATAAAATTGTCCAGAGCCGAACCAAACCCCTTCGTTAGGTGAGCGGAAGTACGTCCCACCTCGCATTTTAAACACATTTTTAATGCAAAGTATACATTTATTCATGCATAATTAAATCCTTTAATTAAAAAACTCATTTTTTACAATAGACGTTGTTTTTCATAATTTTCAACCGGATTCCTAGTAAAAACGTATTTTTATAATAAAGTTCGACTTATTTAAATAAACATTATATTCTAAGGGTATTTTATTTGACCTTTTCATAAATCATTCAAAATTTAAGAGCTCGTAATTTTTTAAGGAAAACGAAGTGGAACCACCCGTGGAACCAAAGCGTGTACCAAGATATTTCTAGTAATTCATATTCATAGGAAACGTATTTGATGTTCGCATCTCTATTTTTTTTCAATAAAAATAAATAAATAAAATGGCCCTGCAGAAAATTAATACATAATTTATTTTTATTATAGCCTACAAAAATATATCTTTTACAAGAATATATGCTTTTGTTAGGCGACTCTTCAAATTAAAACGTACATATAGCTTTATAATATAGTTGCGTGTTTTTCCGTCCATTTGTATCATATTATGTATTCAAATTACAGTTTTACACGGCACTATTTCACATTTCCCCTCGGCAGTAAACACACGTAATAACATAGTTTTATGGCGAAAGGGGACTTAGAGATTGCAAGTTTTCATTTTCCCGTATTTTGTAATTTGTAATTTTTACAGACAACATCGTAATAAAACCATTATAATATTGTGTCTCATCTTCGATAGTAAGTGGGACATTGCATAAATTACGATCCAATATTTCTATAAGCAACCGTATAGTAGTATGCAAACGAAATAAGAATTCCAAATAGAAAAAAAAACAAATATACAAAACTGTTTGAATGTGAATAAACAGAGAAAAATCTACATATTCAAAACAGAATGCAGACGTTATATTACAGGAGAAAAATAAAATGTTTAATTAATAAGAGAATAAATGAATGGTTAATTAGTTAACGATAAAAATATATCGACCTGTCTTACGTGAAGTACTCTAAACTACTATTGCATTTTTTAAAGCTTTATAAAGTGATGTGTAATTTAAAATTTCAGATAGAAGATTCATTCATAAAAAAAACGATCAAAGCTCTCACATGCAAAGTAACAGATTTGCAGATTACTTTACGTAGAGCACGTCGATATGAATGATTAATTTTTATTATAAAATTAGTTGATAATAATATTATTTTTTATTAACTAAATAAAGACGTAAATAAAAAAGTAGAGTGAAATTGAGACACTGAACAATAATTTAATAATTTAAAAATAAAAAAAATAATGAAATAAATACACACTAGAAAACGATTAAAGGGAAAACTTATCTGAGAAATAAGGTTAAAATAATATTGCAAATAAATAAGATTAGAATTTTTTTTTTTTAAATTTTAATACTACAACAGTCTATAACATAAAAACACTTAGGCTTGAAAAAATAACAGATGTATTATGATCTTAACGGAAATCGTATCCGGAACTCTCAATATGACAAGCCAGTGTCAATCCAATTGCACTTCGAGGGCTGATTTTTTTATATACCGATACCTGAAAATCAATAATACAATTGGTATGTTGGTACAAGTCTTTTTTTATATTGATACGTATTTTAAAAATCAATAATAATCATCAAAATTTTATCGATTTTATCGTAAATAAGCACAAAAAAATAACACAAAAAAATTGTGTTTTCGAGTTAATTATGCAAATTTATTCAAAATAAACGGTTTTATTCAGAAATATAAAATTATATTTTTCCTTATAACTTTAGGAAATTAAATAATCTTAAACGTATAAAAAATAGCATAACGACGTATCATTAAATTAAACTCTAAGGTCTATTGAAAAGCGAAAACGCCGTTCAAGTACAAACATAAAATTTGATTTGCTTGATACTATAAGTTAGTTTAAAATCAATCCTCAATCTTAAAAAAAAGTTTTCCTCTGTCCTGAAATTTTGATGTCTTTACAAATCCCTAATATAATAATACTTACATATCCGTAAAAGTACGTATGTATAAATTAAATAAAAACTTATTCTTAACAATAAACTACAGGATTCCTGCATTCTTGTAATTATTTTTTCACCAAGTTCTTACGTAAAATTCTATTTCAAAACCAATATATTTTTAAAACTATTTACATAAAATACGTTTCGCTTTTAAAGTAAAATTATGATGCATAATAATTTTTAATTTATAATTGCTTTTTAAATTCCTACTGTTAAGTATTGCAAGTAATTGTATTTTGTATGATGCGTTATAGAATCACGTATACAAAATGAATAAAATAAAAGATTTTAATGAGTGATGAAAATAGTGTTGTTCAGTCACACAATATTTATATTCATTCCACATTACACGTTACACAATACGGGTGTTTAATGGGATCGCTATACAAATGTGCTATAAATAAATCCATCTCTGTGATGCAATTATTATCACATAATAATTTGCATTAATCTATTTGCGGGTCAGGGTTAAACCTGCATAAACACACATGATAGGAAATCCAACATAAATCATTCTGCAAAGGTCACCAGAGGCTACTCCAATAATAGTAATCAACAAACGGCGAACGTGGAATGCAAAGCTACCAGCATAATATAAACAATAAAATTACCAATTAATTGCTCACCAAGGTTATTATCCTGTACGTATTTTAAATACCATTCAATTAATTTTGATCGAAATGCATCGCTAGATGAATAAACATTATGTTATTGATGTGGAAACCATGTTTTATTCTTTATTTCCACAAAATGAAAACTCTGGAACATCAAATTGCACGTGTTGACCTAATACTATAATTTAAAATACTGAGAGGATATCTCGACTGTCGCAGTCAACTGGATTTCCTTTCATGTTCCCTATAGACGAATCCGACAGGACATGCTCTTCCATGTTCCGAGAAATAGAACATCGCGTACCCAAATTACATTTTTATTTCTCACATTCAAGGCATTAAATAATAATTGTATTGATTCAATATTGGTCTAATCGCATTCAAAAAATGCTGTAGATTATGATATTATGTACTTTATTCTAGTAACACTAAACTATTACTCCATATCACCATTATTTTAGTATAAAATTGTTTGTTGCTTACTATAATATATTCTCTTAAATATCAAATATTCTCTTATCTAAGATAGAACTTAATTTACTACGATTTGTACTAAGCAGCGTAAACTGTACTCTTGAAACTGTTAAGATTCCTTAATTTAGTAAATTTAAAAAAAAATTCGGTCCTTTGGTTTGCCACTGGCTTCCCATTCCGGAGATTCAGTAAATTAAGAATACGTCTATGTGATTTTTTCAAGCCTGGAGTTTTTGGGATGTGTTCCGTTAAGGAGTTATTGGTTCTCAAAGCAGTTACACTACCAGAACTCACGGGGATTGATGTGTAAAAATATGAGCTCTTTTCAATTCAGGTATTCAAGATCACGCTCCATTAATGAGGAACTTTTATTAAAAATAAAAGTTCCTCATTAATGGTGTGTTCGTTAATTTTTCTCACATATGCGCAGGCACATCAGTAGAACTTATGCCTAACGGCCTGAAGGAAATTAATAGTCTTATCCGGTAATGGACTTCGGTACGGTATTGCACGGCAATACTTAACATACACTTCAACACACACACATCACAGCAGCCCTGATGATAAACCCTGCAATGGGATCCAAAACGTCGGCCAGAGAGGTCACATATACACGGCAAAATATCCCAGAAAACTATACACAGAAGATTAAGATTTCTGTACAATATTATCAATTCTCAAATTGACAGCCCTGATCTATTGTCTGAAGTGTGTCTTAGAATTTCATTATCATTTCAAATAACATATTTTACACAGATTGGGCAATGAGCACAGTGAGTTTGTAAACGTATTCCATGACTATTTTCAAGAGAGACATCCCGTGGATCCTAAGCCAGTGATAGATTCTATATTAAAATCTGCTAATGTTTCACTGTTTTACTCGTAGGAATTTTTTACGTTATATAGATAGCGTTTTATTGAATTGATTTTCTGTGTATATTTTTTATTTACCTATTTATTTATTTTTTATAATTTACTGAGTTTTTTGTGTGTTTTTTTTTTTTAGAAATAGAGATGTGAACACGGAATACGTGTCACATCAATATTCTTACTATTTTCAAACTAAGCTAAACGCTTGCGATTGTTATTTTGATTGCCTGCTTGTATAGGATATCTTTGATTTTTACTCATTTATCAATGGTGCCATGCACCGTATGTATACAAAAATAAATAAATAAATAAAATATTGTCACGTGTCGTGGCTATGGGAGGAATGAATGAAAACGCTTGAAATTAGTTAGCGATTTATTTATTGCCGATTAATAAATATTCAATGTACAAGTCACTTAACACTATAAAACTTGATTCTATTCTTTGAATCACACCACTTCGTAATATATCACTCGTCTATAAATCGTTAATCTCACTGGGTAACAGTTTCGAGAAGTCTCTCAAATACCGCACAAGAGTAAGCACTCCACTTAATTATCTGTCGCTTGGTTTACACGCCTGATGGTAACACTGTTTTAGCTCGCGGTTCGCCACTAGTGTCGCGTAAGTAGTGTAGTGTAAGAAACGTCAGAATTACATTGACTCGCCACTTCCTGGGTCCGCTTATTTATACCCGACCACGTTGGATTTCCAAATCCTCGTGAATTTTCTTGTCTTCTCTAGTGTTTTCGAGAAAATTCTCGCAGCTTCCAGGTGTTTCTGGAAAGTTTCAGATGCCTCCCGAAGGCCGCAGAATATTCTAGGTCGTTCTCGATTTTTCGATATTGTTGTGACAAATGAGAGACATAGAAGTGCGTAATTATTCGTTACAATATTTTCTTCTTGCGATAGAGCAATAGATAGAGCAATAGAATAGAGCAATAGATCTAGGTGAACCCTGGTCACTCGCACTCTCGCTTCTCCCAAAATAGTCGATTACCGATTGTATACAAATTTTAACTGATTTATATCATCCCGGTGGTAACCACGTTTTTTTCGATGGAACCATTTTTTATATATATCTTTCTATTTAATTCATATAATTTGTTTCATTATTAAAAAAAATGTAATATTGTCACTTGGCGGTGGCTGCGGGGGGCAAATGAATACAATGGAAATTAATAAGTGATTTATTAATTAATTATTCACAGTCCCTTACACGAATTAATCATAAATATTCTTTAATATACACTATTTTGTAATAGATCACTTCATCTATAAACTTTTTATCGTCGCTGGGTAACACTTAATTTTCGCTCGTAGAATATTCAATTCTCGCACATAGAAGTCGCACTGGTTTATTTCGCCACTTAGATACTCAGCTTGATATTTCTCTTCGATTATATTTTTTTTATTTTTATTATTTTTTATTTTTATTTATTTAAAATATAATAGAAACCTAAAAGGTTTATGGATAACATTTTTACATGATTCGATATAGGAATATAATAATAATAATATAATTTATATATAAAGTCATTTTTTATAGTTGAGAGAGTTTTAGAATTTTTGTCACATCCCTTTTGAATTTGTCAGTGGTCAGTTGTTTGGTCTGTTGTGGCAGGTCGTTGTATAGTTTTAATCCGTTGCAAATTAGTCGGGATTGTCCTGTTTTTGTTTTGGCGTATGTTATGTGATAATTTTGAGCCATTCTAGTGTTGTGTTGGTGTTTTTCGTGTATTTTGTGTAATTTTATGTCTTCGTCTTGTATTTAGCCAATTGCTAGTCTGTGAATGATATTAAGTGTTTCGATTTTTGTAATGCTTTCGATGTTTAATTGTTGTGTTATACTATATACAGTTTCAGTTTGTGTCCGGTATTTCAGATCATAGACCATTTTTAGTATTTTGTTTTTCTGTCGTTGGAATCTGTTTAGGTTAGTTTTGTTTCCGGTTCCCCAGAAGGATATCAAATATCCTATTCTACTCTTGACTTTTCTTGGCTTACGGCTGGCCACCCTGGCCGTCGCCTCGCGGCCGACTTTGCACCGAGCGAACTATCAAAATACGACTCTAATCCTCGCCGCGGCGTAGTTCCGCTATTTATACCTGTTAAAGCTGGTTTTATGGAACTTCCTAGATTATTCTAGTGCTTAGGAGAAGGAACTAGATGAAAAGCGAAAATGGACGGGTTCACCATATCCCGCCTGTTATACTTAGTCGAAAGCTGATCTCCAGTGCCTAGTGCTCTGGATGTCCGAATGCAGAATGAACTTATGATGAATGTCAGCAAATCGAACGTGATGGTGTTTGAGAGAGAAGAAAGAATGACTAAGCGTGATGTAATTGTGAACAACGAATGCTTTGAACAGATGAATGAGTTTGTGTACTTGGGAAGTATGTTTAGTAGAGACGGCAAGGTTGAGACGATATCGAAAGGAGAGTGACAGCGGGTAACAAAGTAAACGGTGCTCTGAATGCCATTATAGCCAATAAGAATCTTTCAAAAGAAGCAAGACTAGCGATTCATAATGGCGCTCTAGTGTCAACTCTGATGTATGAAAGCGGAGCCTGGAATTGGCAAAAAAGGCATGAAAGTAGACTGAATGCGGTGGATATGCGGTCACTAAGGCGCTTGTGTGCAAAATCGTTAGTTGATAGAGTGTGGAATGAACACAAATTAGAAGTGAATGTAATGCTGACTGTAGTGTGGTAGACAGAATAAAGAAAGGAGTGCTGAGATGGTTTGGTCATGTAGAACGTATGAGCGAGAAAAGGATGGTTAAGAAAAAATATGCGATGAGTGTTGAATGCAACAGGAATAGAGGGCGTTCGCAAAAGACCAGGCATAATCAGATACTACAAATATTGGAGGATGGCCCTGTTAAAAGCCTCAAAAACCGTAGAGCTTGCATGAGAAGACGTATGAATGTAGCCGAAGAAAAACTTGTATTGTAGTTAGTTTAGTTAGTTAGGAGAAGTTTCCCGTCACTTTTGGGCTGTTCTAGTCACTTGTAGACGTTTCCCGAAGGTTGTAGATAATTGTAGACTTTTCTAAAGCCTTCCATGGTGTTCTTATAAAGTGACATTACAAGGGATTCGGATAGCGCGAAATTCCTTTTGCTTGACATTATGTGACAATATTTTATAGTTAAAAAAATATATGGGATGCCATCCGAAAAAGAATTGTTTTGATTTTATTTGTGATTAAAACTTGGAAAATATTAGATTATATAAGGCAATCTATTTGAATAATAAACATCACATTTCGTGTTTATATAATTTCAGTTATCTGCTATGTAATGATCATCAACGTTGTTATGATCATGCCTATCTACCGCTTCGTGACGTCAGCCACTTTCTTGAAATATCATACATATTGGTTTTTAAATGCTTCATATAATGGCAATGAAATTCGATAGGCTGTTTTTCAGACGACAAATTTATATAACCATTGAGTTTGCGATTTTATATTTTGAGACTTTTACATAGCATATGTATTATGTTCATTCCTTGAAAAATGCTCCAATTGAGGATTTAATATGTTTGTCTATTATAATGCTTTTATTTCAATGGGTTCTTTATTCAAAAAATTACTTCATTGATTTAGAAAGGGGAGTTTTATATATGTATTTAAAAAATGTAAAACAACGTTTTGACTTTTTTATTTTTTATTTATAAAGACATCTGTTAAATTCATTCAGAAATTTACCAAAAATTTTCAGAACACAGTACTGGATTTTGTCCACAGGGACATCATTAATCAAGATACATATATTATGAAATTATATATTTTTATGGGAAAATAGGTATGGAAGTTTTTTTGCGTGTTCATAGGGCTTACGACCTATCGTACTTTATCACTTTATACACTGTAACGTTCAGCATTTCCACCCAAGATAGAATACCAAATCAATCAAATTTTTGGAAGTTGTACATATATTTAAATTTTACGACTCGTTTCATATGTACTTATATTTTCATTATCCTTAGCGCGACTGGCATCCAAAGTTTTTTACTCTCCTTATCCAAAAAAAATTCCATATCTATTTACCCATAAAAAATATAATTTCGTCTCTACGTGACGTTTATTAAAGTTTTTACAGTTTCTAGATTTTTATGATATGTAACTTTATATATAAATATGAAAAATTTTCGTGTTTTGAAAGGAATATCATTTAAATTATCGTGAATTAGAATCACAGAAACCCATTTACAAAAGCAGAGTTTTGCGGTAAATAAAAATAAAGACTTTAATGGCTTGGAATTTGGATAATCCATGCATGTGGAACTTGGACCTATACATCTATATCTCGTTAAGCTCATTGTTTCTTAAGTATGCTGTGTCTTTTATTAAATAGCTAAAATCGGGAATTCTGTATTCATTTTTTTTCCAATTCATTTTAATTAAATATACATTCTATTTATTGTTAAAATGTGTGATGATAAAAAAGAGTTGTGAATCGTATAAAAAGGGTAGCAAAGGCCACGATTTTTTAAGACACCTTATAGTACTTAAATTACAGGAAAACAATTTAATTTAAAAATATTTTTAATAATAAAAAACGATCGTTTACTTTACAAAATAAAAAATAATCATGTCACAAATAACAAGTAAAAAATCATTGGTTTGGTATATTATTAATTAATTAAATAATTAAACAGGGATCATTTTAGAAAAATCTATGTATTTAAAATAAATGGCACTTAATGAAAAATATTTTTTAATGTATTTGTACAGTAATTGTAAAACTGTATACAAAATAATGGAAACTTTTGTTTTGTATAATTTCCATTGCAAGTTTAAAATAAACCCAATTAGATCCAGTTCTAATTGTGACAAATAACTCGTTATGAACTGGTTAAACTTTTTAAAGCACAAATTTTATTGTTTCGATTACCAAACACTAATAAAAGATAATCTTTCTTGAAAAAATGGTAAAAACTGCCTGTTGTAATACATTTTTTTGCGTGTTATAAATAAACAACACCAAAAAACACAAGTATGGATTATCACGGAGAGAGAAATTCAGACTGTCGAAATTAGATATCTTAACAGGAGTTACATTAATCGATTGAATGACAAGTACATCAAAAATTGAGCCCATTTTTCTATATTTAGAAAGACTTCAGTTGAGGTACAACAGAGACGTTATGAAGACGTATTGGGTCTTGAGCGGTCGTCAAATACAGAAACAAGCAGGGAACGGCGGGTCGAATTTACGGTACAGGGTATTTGTCTGACTAGACATTTTGAAAGCCCATTTCTTGAGACAAAGGGCCTCAAAAATGATAGAACCACAATAAAATGTCAATACCGAACAGAAACATAGATATAGATATGATGTTTTAGATTAAATAAATTTATATATACATAAAGAAACCCGTGTTTCCCTACCCGCTAAGTTTTCTCCACAACCAGCCAAACCACCCATCGAAAATATGCGAGGTTAGTGGGGGTGGCTGTGCATGGGTGGGAGTGGGTGACGATAATGTGCTTTCTAGCACATTGTTTTGTTATGGGAAGGCCGCAAATACTTCAGATTCAAAATAAGCGCCGACTGTGTCGGTGGGTCTAGAAGATTTCGGAAAAACCTGCTCTAGAAAGTTCTGGAAGGAGAAGCTTCTAGAAAATTTCCGAAAGTTCTATAAGGTTCTAAACTGAGTAGCGGAATGTGTCGGTGTGTCCTGAAGGTTCCTGTACATTCGATAAATTTCTTGAAAGTTATGGAAGGACAATGTTCTAGAAGGTTCGCAAAGGTTCTATGACGATCCAAACAGTGTACTAAAAATCTACGCGTGCGAAGCCGCGCAGGCACAGCTAGTTATCAATAAAAATAAACCTGGAGCTTTGACACGTCACGAAATAATTCATAAACATTGAGCATAATGAAATATTATAGTATTTTTTGAAATTAAAGTGTTTTTAGGCTCTTTTAAAAATATTTTCTTGTTTTTTTTTGTTGTTTCTAATTTGGCTCTTAGTGTTTAAGAGGTCTTTGCAAAGAGTAACCCCTCGTAAATGTGAGTTGTGCGACTCTATATAAATCTGCCGATGGGAAGATAAAAGCGCCTAGTCTTTGAGCCCTCGACCTTCTTAGAATAAAGAAAGTTGAATACAGTAGTGAAAAAATGATACAAAGTAATTAACAGAAGTGCAAAGATTTTTTAATGAAAGAATTTTTTCACAGTATCCAGTACACATCAGCTCCCAAGCGAAACAACGAAGTGAGTTGTTTGAGGAGTGGTTTCCAGTAAATTCCGGTTAGATCAATTTTTCAGCCATTTCATGTTTGTTTTTGTTAATTACACCTAAAATAAAGTAAACTAATTGTTTCACGTGAAAATTATTATCTGCGCTGTGTTCTCACTCCGGGAGGGCGCCTGACAGCTATGACACCAGTATTGTAGTAATGAGATTGCGTGCGTGTGCGTGTCATCATGTTTTTCTACTCTTATCTCTCCTATCTAACCCTCTGAGAACTACGGGCGTATGACGGGCGATACAGGCCGATATTGTTCAGCGGTAAAATGGTTTCAATCATTATCAGCACGATGCCGGAGTGATGACCCGACACCTCTGAATTTTACTACGGAAACTCCGACAGGTGCGAGAAATTGATTAAACCAAATAACTAACTTTTTAAAATTATTGTTTTATTTTAGTGAAATAAAATAGATAACACTTCAAAGAAATGGTATTGAATATAATTTTAAAAAAATGGTGGGTAATAAAAATAACTGTACTTAATGATAAAGACAAAATAAAATAATAAATCATTAACTTCTTCATTAAAAGCAAAATGATTTTGTAGTGACCTTGTTAATAAAAACAATGTATACATTGTGTCCGTGACGGGACCGTTGGCCCCGAAACGTGTTGATATTTTCAACAAATACGAGGTGAAAACAAAGTATATTTTTACTCCCTTTATATTAACTCGTGGCGTCTGCTTGCTTGCCGTCAACAAAAACTTTGCAGGCAGACTCGTGGCGATGATAAAAATGATCTAACAAATTTTCGTTTAAAAAATTAATCATTATAGTACAATTTTGGATTTTTCGAATTTTAACGGTTTTTTCAAATTGAAAACCATGCAAATGAGAAAGGAGCCCGTCGCGTGGAGAAGGCGTGAAACCTGTTTCAACTAGTCTAACTCGAGCCATGGGTCCGATCAGACGGTTTCGCCGACGCCGTGCCCCCTATACCAATTATTACGTTTCAATGTTGTATAAGTTTTAAGGATAATAATATACATGATAATAGATAATAGATTTTCCACATGAACTTAAAGCAAGCGGAATATGATGATAGAATAACAAATTGTAAACAATACAAATGAGAAAGGGAGTATAATAAAAACTTGGTTTTCATGGGTTAGTTTTAATAAATTATTACTATCCTAATAGGGAAAACCCACCTATTCTCGTATACTGCAATGTAGAATATTGTTTCTTTACGATTATGCATACCTAATTCTTTCCGTATCTCAGTCTGTGACAATATTTTGTCTTTTTGGAGTGAATATAAGAATATGTAACCTAAACCCAGTAAAAGGTACAGTAGGCATTAAGAAGAATTTATTTTTAAGATATATTATAGATGTCTCACAGAGACGATATTATATTTTTTATGATTTTATATAATTTTATGGTTAATTAAGGGGAATGAAAAAGCTTTAGATGCCAGTCGCACTAGTGATTATAACAACACACATATGAAACAGGTTGTAATATTTAAATAAATACTACTTCCAAAAATTTGATAGCCGTCGTATTCTATCATTGTGTGAAGTGATCACTGAAGGCAGCCGTAGGATAGGTCGTGAGCCCTGTGAACACCCAAAGACTTCCATACCTATTTTTCCATAAGAAAATATCATTTCGTCTGTGTGAGACATCTATAATAAATCTTGATTAATGATATCTCTGTGACAAAATCACCAGTTCTGAAAAATTTGGACGAACTCAAAATATTGCGAATATTTTTATAGCAAAGTATGAAACTACTTAACTATCAGCTTTGAATTAATTAAACTAAAATTAAATCCGTCCTGTTATTAATTTAGGACCGATAAGGTCGACTTGCAAGGAATACAAATTTCTATTAATAGTTTGTAAACAAAACACAAAATTTAAGGTGAAGTAAAGAACACCGATTTTATGTTAAAGAAAATTAAGACACGATTTATTATGTTCTGTGTATAGTTTTCTGAGATATTCTGCCGTGTGTGTGTGACCTCTGTGTGAAAACCTAAGGACATTTTTAACGATTTATTATATTGTTAAATGCTACTGAAAGAGTTTCAGGAATAAAGCAAATTTGACTCTTGAAGCGGTGCTGACATTTGATTCCTGGCGGCACCAGCCCCCAATCCTCGAGCTGCCACCTCCCGGCGGTGGTGGGCGCTAAATTATTATTCTCACGGTTTATTCCGAATAATAAATAAATTAGGTTGAAAGGTTAAACAGGCCCCTGGACAAAAGTTGCGTAATTTTTCTTCGTACCTAATCTAAAAACCAATTTCAAACAAATAAATTGAAGGAGTAGTACGTCGCGCCCGGGGCGCACTTCATAATTAATTTGTTGATCTGCTACAGCACGTGGAAACGGAACACTTCGCACGTGGGAACGCGTTCAGTACTGCAAATATTATGTGATGAGAAGATCAAATTTAAATTTATTTTCGTCTTTTGGAACAAAATTATTATTTTATTGTACACCTACCTATTACTTAAACCGTGTCTAAAAATATTTTTAAGAATAACGTATAGTTTGTGTATATTTTTATATTATTTTTTACTCCCTTTCTTTTAACTCGTGGCGTCTGATTGCTTGCTTGTCTTACGAATAAACTTTGGATCGATTTTTAACCCTTTTCCGTGATCCAATCAAGAAGATCTATCAAATTTTCGTTAAAAAAATAGTATAATTTTGGATTTTTTAAATTTTTAATGGTTTTTTCATACAACTCAGTAAGTTGTATGAAAATACTCTGACGCATCTGGTAGACACGAAACCCGAAAATGAGAAAGGGAGTATTTTAAAAACTTATTTTTTATGGGTTAGTTTTTATTTATGATGCTTACAATGCCCGATTATATCTTGTAAAAAATAATAATTAAAAGTTAAAAAGTATCTGCTCCATACATCTGTCATTAACAGTAACATTAATCTGAGGCAGATGAAAACGCTATAAATTACTTTAGATTAATTTATTCCAAAGATAGTCCTGGATACGAATTCAGCGCGTGTTGTAATATCACGAAGCACTGATTACATTGCTTCGCTCGGTAGTATCACGGAGTTTGTCTGGAGGATGTCGTCTGGTTAACTTCACAAACTGAATACCTCGAGCCCGCGTTGCATGGTTACCAAAATTTCCCCGAACGATTCATTCTAGAGCTAACGAGAGACATGTCGAATGTTCTAGGCTCTTCTACGTATTACTATCGGATTGAATGTCATAGAACATTCCAGAGAAATAATGTGTTCATAATGTAAACGCGGATTGCGTGCGTAACAGTCTGTCGCCACGGTTGACTGCACGCCATCGCGTGCCACCGATGTTTATTTTCAGCATTCTAGTAGGTACATAGCCTTGCTACAATATCTATAAAATTTCTTAAATGTGATGGTGATGTGTTTAGTGCATGCTGAGTGCGTGCGTGTGTGCGTGTACGTGTGTATTGTGAATTGGTTGTAAGCCTGTGAACTCTTTCTTTTGAGTTTTTGATTAAGAATATATTTTATGTCTGTGAATAGGTCTATCCGAGAAAATTCGCATGTTGCATGAATAGGTTTGTGATTAATAATAATTGAATTTGCGGCCTATATTTTTTGGGTCGGAAATGCAATATATGTAAATGATTTATGGAAATTGTATATCTGGAACGATGGATTGGTACATTTAAATCATTGCGTGGTAACAATTCAATCACCAAAGATTTTGCTCAATTTTAAATCACTACAATAATTGGACGTAGTAAAGCGAAAATGATTCAATCCACAATAAGTCACCTTAGAGACATTGACGTTTAAAGTTTTTAAAGATATTTCTTCAATGGTATTCGTTTTAAAATTAATTTAAAGTATGATTTTGTTTGTAGAATATTAATATTTTTTATTGATAGTATGGGCGTAGTCAAGCGTATTATCCGAAGTGTATGTATTTTTATTTATTTATTATTTTTATTTATTTATTTATACAGTAGATAAATAATAAGTTTTTTTTTTAAATAAATTAAATCTCTGTTATTATATTTTAATTACATTATACTCCCCATAATATTAGTCAATAGATCGAGCTCATGGGAGAAGTCAAATTAAAGTACAATAACAAGCCAAATTAAAGTACAAAAACAGAAACCATTTAGAAGTAGTAATTTTTATTACACAAAAACCATTTGAGACATGTAGGCAATGTTACAAAACATTGTTGTCCAAAATCAAGGATTTGACTTCTTTCTTTAACTGTTCGTATTTTGGAAAGTTTCTTTCTTGAAATTTGTTTCGTAACAACAATGTATTTGTACCATTTAATTCCCAAGTATGTATAATGATGTGTTGCCATGGTGGTTCTTAAAGTTGGTATCTTTATTTGCCTCTTTTTTCTACGTCTATTACTTATACAGTCTAAGGGGCGGCATTTATGTATAAAATAATCTTTATAGATTTGGAATAGGGAGTTAGTTTTATATATTTTTGTGAATTATGGTACATAAAATTCTTGAAATACATTTAAGTAGGATAGTCATAAGGTTTTTAAAGAATCGTTTTGATAATTATTTATTGTATAATGGCTGTACGGTGGACTTATAAGCCCCTCCCCACCCAATAATTGTTTTTGATGAAAAAAAATTAACCTGCCGTACATGCGGGTTGGTTGTATGGGTGATGAAGATTATAAACGTTTGTTCGTTGCCTGGATTTTTTTTACAGACCGATAGTATCGATATTTAGCGTCAGTTTGGTGCACTTAAGTGATTTTTGACCACGATCCTTATCGTGTAACTACGTCCAATTAAGATGAATCCAACTGCCAAATGTATTTTACTTTTATGGATAGTGGTTAAAATTTCATGAAGGTTGTCCATTGAGGTATGCAAATGCCACCCTCTTGACGATTCACCTAGCGTTACAAAATTTTCTGATGACGGTAGGCAACGTTTCTTGGAATGATTTGAAGCACACTCCAATACCACCCCAATGTTTCGAGCGGGCACCCTTAAAAACCTTTAATAAACCAGGCGAAAATTGCATGGGTTTGAAGAACATTTTAGACTGCCACTGAGGAGCATCTTGAGTAATCTACCGCAAAGAATATGGATTTACGTGAATGGTTTTTGTGTGGTCTATTCCAAAAAGTTTTCTTCTCGCTTTTCTGTGTCGTTGAATTATTATTCAAAGATGATTTTATTACGCGAAGGAATAGTGTCATAAATTATTAATTAAAATAAGCCCTGCAGGGTTTGAGTGTAATGAAAAGGTTAGTAGTATATTAGTAATAGATTTTAGAATGTAAAGTGTAAAATACTAGTTAATATACAGGAGTGTATAATTAACTAATTTAAGAAATAAATATATTTTTTTATTAAATGATGTTATTACTGTAATGTAGCCGATCAATTTTTTTCTAAGAACGATTTTTTGTATAAAATATTGTTTTTGTTCAGTTTTAAAAATATTTTTCATTTTTTCCTAAAAAAAAGTAATAAATAAGCAAACAACGAATTTTATCAAAAATCGTAAATAACGTACATATTAAGATGTGTGCAAAATTTGAATAAAATTGGCGCAATAGTTTTTGAGATATCATCTCAAATGTCTGAAAAGGGGAGTTAGGAGAAAAACGCAAAAAAATAATCTAGGTTTGAAAATTCACCAAATAAGCTAGCTTCAAATTGCTATAACTCAACCAATCTTTGGTTAATGGTTATTAATTATTTTTAAACCTTCAATCTATTATAAAAAGTAGATAAAAAAGTTTTTTTTAATAACATGTTGGTACTATCCCTTAAATGAGCAGTCTGGTCTTTAGGGATTGTAGGTCTAACAATGAAATATTGTTTTGTTAGCTCTATAGAAAAGCGTTAGATAAAATCTATGCGCATTTTGTGCACAGATTACAGATTGTTAGATACGTGTACTGATGGGTATTGTAACAGGTTCGATTCTGCTGGAAAGGTCGGTCCTCGCTTGTGGATGTGTACACGAAAATAGACCCGATAAGATAATAAAAACTCGGGTTAATGATAAAACCACATATGACGAATTGAACGAGATAAAAATAAAACCTCGTAGATAAAGTACATAATATATTACACGCCGTTATACACGATATATGGAGACCATACCGGGCCGCCCGTCGCTCTCAGGTAGAGAACGGTTTATCCAATTCTTACTCTGTCTATGCCCAGTATACAGGTGATTAATGATATTAAGAAATCAAATTAATTAATCAATTAGAAAAACATACAGAAAAATCAAATCCACGAAAAAATATTTGGCTGCTGCCGGGATTAGAACCACGGATCTCCTCCTATTCGTGGCAGGCGGGTTATCCAATTACGCTATAGCGGTCTCTTAGATTACTGTGAATATATTGAACTTATCTGTAAGTCTCATTTTATTCATATTTGGATTATTAATTATTATTATCTCATTATTAAGTCTCATTTTATTAATATCTGGATTATTCCTAATTATTTATATCGATCTTATCTGTAAGTCTCATTTTATTAATATCTTAATATATTCACGGGAATCTAAGAGGCCGCTATAGCGTAATTGGATGACGCGCCTGCCCTGGACAGGAGGAGATTCGTGGTTCGAAAAACCGGTAGCAGCCTAATACTTTTTTGTGGATTTGATTTTTCTGTATATTTTTTTAATTGATTAATTAATTTGGTTTTAAATTTCACAGAACTTTGTTCTGAAAAAATTGCAACTTCACAATAAGATATTGTATAAATTCATTCGTTGTATGAAATAATAAATATAATAAATAAAGAATTGAATTAGTACATCATTTTGTAAACTGAAATTTTTTTGTGCGACGCTGTCCCCTGTAGACTTTTATTTATTTAATCCTTGATTCCTTTCTATTAAATACAGAAATCGGCCATTTTTAGAGCGGGGCATTTAGCAGGCGAGGAAAAATATAGGATGTTTTTTTTAGGAGAATAGAACTGTCAAACGAAATAAAACACATAAAAATCGTGGAAACGGGCATGTTTTGTAAAATATAAAAGTATAGGTTTACAAAATTTTGTAAAATTCAACGAACATAAAAAAGATATTTCAGCAATAGTTTATTTTATGGGTAATATGGATTGCCCAATATATGAATTTCATCGAAAATCGTAATTCGAAATAATTGTGTTTTATCTATTAATTTTGTGTTTTTGCTGATTTCGATCATCTAGAATAAATCTTGTAATTTTTTATAATTTTTTGTCTATTTACTTAAATTTTTAATGGAACTTGAGATATGTATGTACGTTCCGTAAAAATGATTACAATCTTTGTGATATCGAAGTTAATTTGATAATTTTTCTCCTTTTTTCAGATTAACCTTATTCAGCGAGGAATGAATCTTCGCACAATGCCGCTCTTATTATTAAAAAGTGAGAGCGAATAATTTCACGAAAAAATTCTAATGTGTAAAATGTACCGAAAGATAAAAATTAAAATGAAAATCAAGGATTCGTGCAAACTCTACAGCAAATTTATATGTTTACACAAGGTAAATTATTATTCTGACGAACTCTGTCCGCTGCCATCAAGTAACATTTTAAAATTATTTTTATAATTATAACAGTTAATGAAATTGAACCATTTTGAATTTATTTGAGAGCTTAAAATTATACCACTCAAATTGAGAAAAATTCTAATTTAAATTAAGACTTGAATTAAACATGCGTATACCTTCTTTTTGATAATCAATAAAAATAATGTAATAAAAAATTAATCCAGATTATAATAAAAACATATTTATTTGTGTACCTACCTAAATTTAATGTTTTGTTAATAAGTGTTCCTAATTTAAATAAAAATATTTGATGAAAATAAAAGAGTTTTCAGCCATCTATCATAGGTCGAGTATCTGTCAAAAAATTATATTAATGAATAATATAGTATTTGTCATAAATGTGTTAAAAAAGTGTAAATAATAGTGATTGCGTGTTTTAAAAGTAATTTCATCATTTTGTTCCTATCGAGGCGAGATTCAAGGAGTTGAAGTGCGTATAATAATATATTATTTGAAGATTTCGTTTGGAAGTCTCAAAGGCCTATTAAACTTGTGAAGTGGGAGTTGTGCGCGTTGTGTGTGATTTTCGATTATATTTAGAGTTAGTGAAGGTGTAATTCTCCCCCAGTGTTTTTTCAAAAATTTGCCTCGATCTGCCGCAAAGTTGCCCCTAGTGATGTTCAGCGGTTAGCTGAGGCGGTCGATCCGGCTCAGTAAGTGGATATTGGCAAGATGGGCTGCACGCCGAGCATGTTGTTGGACCATAAAAAAGGACACAGGGACAGCACTGGATCGCAAGATCAGGTAAATATATTTTATCAAATATTCTTTTTTTTTATATAATAAGGCTGTTTTATGCGATATATGTATATTCACATGTATGTTTAATGGTACCTACCTATCTTTCTGACTCAAAACCACTTTTTTGGGTTTTTTCACTCGATATTAAGGTTTTCTCTGTGGGTATGGGAAGCCGCAAACTTCTCTACATCTCGTTCAAACTGCTTGCTCGAGCCGCAGAATTATTTACTGACTCGTTACTGAGCGTTGCTGATAAACAAACAGAGCGTTACTGAGAAAAAAAAATTGACATCGCTTGCGACTACTATAAAACTGGCTTAAATTTTTAAAATCATTATCATGCCTTTTGGCTCTACAACACCTGGTGGGTGTTGGCCTCCTCGAGAGTCTTCCTCCGCTCGTCTCGGTCTTATGCCAGCTCTCTCCTGTTCTGAATTTTCAAGGCAGATACATACTACATATGTCTTTGAGGACATTGTCATTCCATCTTAATTTTGGCCTTCCTAAGCTCTTTTGCTCTATTAGTCTTAAAGTCAGTGAATGGACACCCACCATATTCACAGAATCGTTTTATGAGTGAAATTTCCCACATTGGTGCAACTCATATGTCGCCAGGTTGGCAGTTTTTACTCTTAAGGCCATCTCCATGTCACTTCATATATAGCGCGATGCGACCTGGAGAGGGCATTCACTTTACTTCTCCCTCACAGCACATATTTATTAATGGTTACGTAGTACAAGTAAAACATATGATAATAAATGAGAATATAGAATAAAAGTCCAAGTTAAAATTAAAGTAAAAGTAAAATATAGGAAATAACATAAACTAAAGTTAGCGTACGTATATTATCAAGTTCATTCAAAACATAATAGTTAGGCTAAATAAAGTTAACGTACAGGAAAATAGGGTAGGAAAGGGGGACAGCGAGGGATCAAGGGTATTGGGACTCATTCCCTAAGCGGGAAGGATAGACAAAACAACACAAAAAAATTGTAGTTCAGATCCGAGCTCCACGGGTCCACAGTCCACAGGTCTTGGATTCAGAAGGGACTTCCGTGCTTATTGTTCTGTCATTCTCTCCACATGACCCAGCCACCGAAGTCTCCCAAATTTTATAAATGTTGTGACGCTTATCTTCTTAAAAAAAGCATAGAGCTCATTCTTATAATGTCTGCGCCAAATTTCAATGTTTAGAACTGATCCAAATATTGCAAAAATAGACACTAATTTGACCATTTTTGAACACCATTGACATCTATGAATAATATTAAACTTGATTAAATACTTCAAAATACTATCCGTTGTGTTTTTTATTTTTATTTTTCTCTAAATAAGCTACAATTTAGAGGGAATAGAACATTTAATATACACGAAATAAAGGAAAATTTATCACTTTAATAAAAATTATTTTCAGACAATTTTTAAAACTTTCCGAAATTATGTTTTGGTGGTTATCAATTATATTAATATTATTTACTGTTCGCTTTTAACGAGTATTTATTTTCTTCACCTACTTGTTTCAACTGATGAAGGTCATCGACAGAATGATTATTTGGTGTGATTAATATTAATTCATTTTCTATTCATAAAGTATTTGAACATTAAACAAATCTATGCACTAATTCTATTATAACTAGCTGTGCCTGCCTGAATTCAGTATGAGACTATAAAAGTATCAGTGAAAAATCAATATAATCTAAACTACTCGTCCAAACAATGTTTATTTATTTATTTATTTATTTATTCATACGCCAATCGGCTATATACATTGATTTTACAAAAATAATAGACTTAAATGAATGGATTAGAAAAATTGCACATATATAAAAAAACAATACTAGCATAGTAACAACATGGTATAATCATATAGGGTTGAGGGTAATTTTAATACTGTGATAACAATCTTTTGCCGCTGATGAGAATGAGACGTATGATTCATCGAAGAAGTTGATATCAACACAGTGGCTATTCACCAGATTGGCAATCCTATTTCTTGGGCCATTGTACACGTAACTTTTTGTGGATTTAGTGGTTTCTAACAATCTACGCACTCTTAGATCCGGCCTAGCAGTGATAATGCCAAATTGTTCCAGGATCTCGGGCGAGTCTATCTGTCCGTTGACAGATTTGTAGAAGAAGGTCAGATCAGACAATTGTCTTCGAGTGATTAGTTTGCTGATTCTAAATCTGTTATATACGGTCTCAATATCTCCTGGTGATCGTGTACGATAGGCGATGCATTTACATAGTTTGCGCTGTATTCTTTCGAGCTGATTGATTAGTTTATTGGTATACGGCGACCAAATGACAGAACAGTATTCTAAAATCGGTCTCACAAGACTGTCGAATAGTCGTACCAGCGTGTAGACATTGCTGAAGTCCTTCCCAGCTCTAATGATGTAACCAAGAGTCTTGAAAGCTTGTGACGCAACTTTCTCCACGTGGCTTGAGAAATTCAGTTTATGGTCCACAATAACGCCAAGGTCCTTTGCCGAGGTGACTATCGGGAGATGATGTCCATCAATGAGATAATTAGCCTGATATTGATTTCGTGATCTAGAGAATGACATTAATGTTATGTAAAAGGCATTTTTTATCTAAATAAGATTTTCCTGACGACAAACAAATTTATTTTGATAAAAATTTAACATTGCCTACTTAAATTACCCCCGACAGATTAGTATTAATTTCAAATATATATTTTATTCATATTTTATCAATTTGTTAATTAACTTAACATAAAGATATAGATGTTGTCGCGGACTTTTTTATATGCCTTTTTGAGTTCTACAGCTTCTCTATAGAGAGCATTCATTTATCTCATTTATAAGAAATGCATTCGCTCGACCGTTTTTTCGTCGACTTTAGTTTTAAAAAAGGCACCACGAAAAGCCCTTTTGTTTTACCTATAACCACCCTGAAGGTCCATTCTAAATATTGGTGAAAGATTTTTTGAAATCAGATGAGTAATTTCGGAGATTACCTCCTAAATCCAAATAAACTCACACTTTACCTTACCTTTACTTTACCTCTTTATATATTAGTATAGATAATAAAAATATTATTCTATAGCTAGACCGCATTCAAAAGAATGTGCGCAAAATATATGTGTGTTGTTACAATGCAAAAAATGAACACAAAATAGGTTTTTCTAGTAAGTAAGTAACCTTTTTTAAACTAAAAAATATATATTTATTTGGAATATCGTATTGAGACTTGTAATACAGGCTTGCCAGGCAACTTTCCCCGGTTTCTTCTTACCGGACAAAGCTAGGAAATGGTCTTTTGATTGTGGTCGACCTATAGTAACAGATTTGTCAGTAGTTGTCTGTTCAGTGCCACGAATAAACAATCAGCTTTTATTATTTTGTACCTTTTGATAGTTTGTATGTACCCATAAATTTATTTGAGTATCGCGTTCCATGGGCAAGGACCGTAATTTATCACATTAATATATTTTTAGCATATAAATCGACGGTCCCTTAGTAAGCTCGGACACTTACCAAAAATAATTTTTTGACTTTTTTGTACCGACACATAGAAAATACTAATCTCCGCAATACAAAATTTAAAAAAAATGTTTCTCCTTTTTCAGAGAAATAAACTGATATAAAAGTGGATAAACATTTCGTATGTTAAGCCAAACTTCATAAAACTCTCCTGCAAAATATATTTTCTGTAAATGTCTTAGAATGACGTTATGTATGTATATTCTAATACTGACAAAGGAAAATATTAATAAATTAACAATTCCAACAACAACATTCCTTATTAAATTTCGGGAGACACTGTCTGAACGAGCTACCTTTGTGGATTTGAGAGCTTTGTTTGGTTGACGGTTTGAAATCATATTATCTCTGTATACTCACGCTGTATGGGCAGATTGCCTGCAAGGTATTACGGTAGCTTTGGTCCAGTATGCTTCAATTAATTGCCCACACAGTCTCTTCATCTGGACCTCATCCCATGCGATTCTCCTGCCATCTGAGTCCTTCTAACTTCCCAGTTTCCGAATGCTGCGTACAAGTCATTTTATAAGAGGGTTTTCTCTGAATTAAATTACGTCTGTAGTAATTCGTCAAAAATAATTATTGCTATTTTTTATATATTGATAACTGCAAAATGACTTTGTGGTTACTTTAATTACATTGATAACAAATTTTGAAGACATTCTTTTATATGCTTCATAATCGATGATTTTAACACTATCCATGCAATATCCAAATATAAAACACGGTGGGAAATACACTCTTTGGAACTGTGGCATAATTATGTTGAGAATACTTTGTCGAACCGTGAGGTATTAGAAATCGAAATTCAGCATAACCCTAATTTATCGATTTTGAAATTTTGTTCCGATTATTAAATTTGATATCGGAACATTTTTTATATAAATATTGATGCATTTCAATGCTACGTGTACGTAGGCAATTATTTTTCAATAATAATAATAACAATAAAATATTAATATTCATCGAAATAATGACCAAATCATGTCGAAAATTATTTAATAGTATAACTGTATAGTGTTTAGTCATCTACTTTACGTAAATGTTGAAAACATCAGAGTTCTAGCTAGTCGGGAAGTTGGTAAAAAATCAACTAAAAGATTCCGCCACAACAAAATAACAACAAACAAACAGTTAAATTTAAGCGTGTAAAAAGTATAAAAACAGTACTCAAAAATCATAACGAACAACACAATAATAAGTGAGAACTTAAATGAAAACAAATTAAAAAGTAAAAGATTTGCTAAAAAGACTTAATTATTTATAATATTTAATTTGCTATTCACAATTTCTCATATTTCTGAAATTTATATTTTATCTAACAGTAATCCTATGATATTTGTTTGTAAAATTTCTAAACCCTTATTAATATCGAAAAACTGACATGTTTCTAAAAGATAATAAGAAAATATAGAATAGTTATTGCTATTTAAGAGGTCTTAAGTGCTCCTTAATTCTAATACCAAATAATGAAATATGTTGCTAATTCAATTCTAGAGCAAAAACTCTACATACATTAAATATTCCACTAATGAAAACCTTCTTTGCTCAAAGACATGCAGTATTATTTGGACCGCTCTGAATGAAACATTTAGAGTAGGTTAGTAGTAGAATAGAGATTGATTTAAAAGATAACATGATTTTTTAAGATATCTCTACATGAGAGTGTATGGCCATTTTATCCTTGGCTTTATCCAACCGAGTTTCTCCAGGGTATACTTAGTCCGAATAGTTAACAGACTAGAAGGAATGTGTATTCGATTACGCATTTTTATCGATTGTTGCGCGGTATAATCGATAATCCTGAAGAAATATTGAAAAAAATGAGAACTTTGATGTCGCAAACCATGACCAAATAACTATTTATATTAGGCCATGGTTGCTTGAATATTTTCGACTCATAATCAAGGCAAGAATCCACCAGTAAAGTTTTATGGACTAGCTATATCAAACCACGTATATGTAGGTATAATATATTCATTGAAATGTTATAATAACATTTACGAATTAAATGTATGATTGTAATGTAAATGTTGTATACAAAATGAATTGATTTGAATCGATCAAGAGATCTTCAACAAGGTAACTTTCACTAAAAGGAAGAAAAATAGAGTACAGTTTCATAAACCAGCACAATCTTTTGCAATATCTGAATACGCCTGCCGGTGGAGATTCATGCAATATACACATCATTTAGTTGCCTTCGAGCCTGGCCGCTTGGGACACTTGCGGACGTCTATAAAATAATAATAAATACTTGTTTCTGTTGACAATTGAATTCATCTCCAGAGAGGTTTTTCCCACTTCGCTATCCGGAATATACATACACTGGCGTCGGAGGCAATAAAATAAAACAAAATAAGTTTATTTAAATGTATGGTCGCTAAATTTGAATCAAAACGCGTTGTTATTATGATCTTAAAATTGTTCAAAATAGTTATATGACAATTGGAAAAAAGACATTTCGTACGCCCTGTTTTAGTTGTATTCAATTCTAATCCAGAAATCTTACAGATCTTGCTACTTGGTTCAGCGGAAGCCGTAGATCTTCGAAGTTACTTGATAAAAGTACTGTATCATCGGCATTAAGAATACAAGATCAAGACTAAAAATACAAAATGCCAAGACAATGATTAAAATAATTGTCGTTAAGTGTGCAACAATCTAAATATAATAATTTCGCTGTTTGTCCGTCTGTCCGTCCAACTGTCTATCTATCCGTCCCCGTAACATCGTGTAACGTTCGTAATTTCGTTCGAATTCACGGCTAAAAAAACAAATTAAACGGCCGGAGATGAGGAGATGAAAGAACCTCGGGTCAGCAAGCCCGAAGGCGGCAACGATAGCGATGTCGCTACCGCTGTCTGTCCGCGGACCGCAAAAAAAGGGCTTAGCAAAGATGCGATCCAGTGTTCCATAATTTTTGACGGGTAATAGCTAGTCTATATTATACCAGTAATGTATGCTGAGGACTTGCATCGTATTTAGAGAAACTAATCCCTAGATTCTGTCCTAATTTACAGTATTTTTGAAGTTTGGAATTAGTACGTATAAATCTGATTACTTGATAACTTTCGGGATTAATATTTTGGATGAATTTCGGGTAACAAAATTTGATGAAGGGTGAAAGATGAAATACTCAATACTAAGCTCGAGCATTTTATTCATAACAGTAAAATGGTTTCACGTTCATGTTGTTATTCGTCAAACTTGCATTATTAATCATCTACTTGTTATGTTTTGTTCAAAAATAGCAAATTTATTTAAATACTAGCCGTACACGCGCGAAAAATCACGGAACATGAAATGGCTCGTGTCTTTACTAAGCCTTCGTATATACGCGGGGCTTAAAAGCAAAGGCAACAATATACAAAAAAAATTAGTGTGGTCACCGAGGATTACTAATTTAAAATGTACTGAAGTCTAGATTTTATGTATCTATGTTATGTATCTTTTCCAAAATCACGTTTCCTATATATTTATAGGATATTTTTCCTACAAAATCTTAAATTCAGTTCATTATAAATTAGTAAGCCCCGATGACGACTTAAATTTTTTTTTGGCTATTGCTGTCTTTGCTTTAGTACATTTTTATATTTAAGTATATTTTTTTCATACAGCCCTACATATAGTATATTTTTGACGGTCCACGGAGAGGCGGTGGTAACAATATCCCTCAGGTGCCGCGCTGGCATTTGCGCGGCCGAGGTTTGCGCCCTACTTCCAGCCGTGTTATTTAGTTTTAAGCCGTGAATTTGAACAGACGTTAATGGAGTTACGGACGGACAGACAGACAGACAGCGAAATTATTATGTTTGATAAAAATCTTACATAAATTGTATTGTAAATTTAATACTTATGGAAATCTTTATATTTTGTGATCCCGGGATAATCAAAATGAAATCCTAGGATTCCAATTTTGGTTCGGGATTCAATTGGCTAATTTCATAGGCGTTCGGCCATATTTTTACCATATTTGTATGGCGTTTACTCGGAGGAGCTATTAAATTTAATGCTGTGTGATCATGCGAGCAATTTGAATTTTTACAAGCTACGAGAGTACTGATATTATGTGAGTATTGATCGGTAAGATAGCCAGAGAATAGGATGCAGATTATTAGTGAAGAGCTGTATAATCTTAGGCGTTGGTTGAAGCGCAAAAATGACAATTTGCTATTGGGTGAAAAAACGTGGTCGCGAGATTTAGAGTTATCAACTCGGTGTATTGTAAAATTATGTATTTTCCGCTTTTAAACACACAGGCACAGTCGATAAATAACCATAAATTACACCGTAGCATTGCTAGAATATTGTTCAATAATAATTTCATTTTATTCATGGTATTTAAATAAAATCTCGTCAACTAAATCTTGTCTATAATTTACACTTTGTCCTTAAAGAAAGCCTCTCAAATGTCAAAATATATGATAAAATTACGAAAACTTTAATTTATAATATATCTATGAATAGTTACATGCGCGTCAATTCTGTTTTATTTTGAATCTAGCTTTAACCCGTCGAAAATGACGAAACATTGTTCGCGTTTTTGCTTACCTCTAGTATATATTTATAGTATCATTTTGTAGATCCACGGAGTGGCGGCGGTAGCATCATGCGTTAAGCGGCCGGTTCGGGTTTGCTGGTCTAGGGTTTAAGCCCCATCTCCGGGCGTTTAATTAGTTTTTTAGCCGTGAATTCGAAAGAAATTACGGACTTTAAATGAAGTTTAGACAGATGGACATACAACGAAATTATTTGATACATATGTTTGATCAGGCAATCAACTATACCGTGGATACCAACCCTCGGAAGGGTCGGTTATGGTGACCGTATTCTAGAATTTGGCCATAATTTGTTTCAACATTAAAACTGAGCAAATTTATCCAGCCATGATATCAATAATTATTCTGTCCTGTTATCATTGCTGCTATAAATTTATAGTGTCAATAAGCATAAGCAAAATATTTAAAAATATAATTTATATAAAATATAATTTGAACTGTGAATGTGGAGTTATTTCCTCATTGTTGATTCACAACATCTCTTTTTCACCTCAATCACAAAAAGTTTACTTTCTCTTATTTTTAATTTGGTAATTAGTTTGATAACAGTTGTTCGGCTACTTTTCATAAAATGTTTTTACGTTTTATTTCATTCTTTCAACAATCTGTTCATTATCTGTGTGTTGAAAAATATTAAAATATAGATCTCTCTTGAAATTACCTAAAGATGAACGACAGTAAACAAATAATTAATAACATTTACTTAAAATTTAAAATAAATTACATATAACACATATTAAGGCTACTTTGATATTTTTCTTACTAGCAATACAGACTGAGTTTTTGCATTTGTGGTGTAATACCTACGGTGAAGATTTTTATTTATTTTGATTTCATCATAAACATTGACAAGTTCTTTTACAATATGAAATATTTTAACATGTTTTTATTAGCTTGTTTGTTTGTTTCTCCAATTTTAAAATCGAAATATCAACAACTTCCCGACTAGCTAGAGGTCTAAATCTTTCAGCATTTGTGTATTTCTTATGGTAATACAATACTGAATTGTTTCCAGCATGATGAATTTAATATTTTGAAAGATGTGATTAATTATAATATTTCATATAGAGAAAACAAAAAAATACACGAACAATATTAACAATATGTTTGTATGTAGGTTTGATCTGTAAAATTTATGTATACTAACTAGTTCGTGCAAAAAGACTACAGATATCTCTAGCATTGTCCTTTCAAAAATTTTATAATGTGTGGATGTTTTTACAATGGAATTGGTAAACGTTGCATTGTGTAGTGATCACTTAAGCCAGCTCATACAGGTCGTAACCCTGATTTTCGTACATGTTTCTCATACAAATAGTTTCTTCAATGTGAGACATCCGTAATTTATTTTAATTGCAATCAATATTATTTTGACAAACAAACTTTTTAGTTAAATTAAATATTATTCTTAGAATAAAATTAAAACAAATTGGTGTTTATTTTTGCGATATTTTTTATACCAATTGGTAAAATTCCAGTAATCAAAATTATCTACCCTACAAAAATTTCAAAATGAATATTGAAATTCGAAGCAAACTCGTAGTAAAATATAATTCGCTAGTGAGTTAGTGATTATATGATGGTGACTCGGTGCAGGTGCTGGGCTGCAAGGCGGGCGGCAATGGCGGCCCCGCGGGCGGCAACGGGCGGGCGGACGCGGGCGTGCGCGCCGCGCCCCGCGCCAGCATGGACTCGGACGGCTTCAGCGTGCAGCTGGGCCCCGCCAGCACGCCGGCCTCCGCCCCGTCCGCCAAGAAGGACAGCTACGTGTCGCAGATGGGCAACAACATCACCACGTCGCTGCACATCAAGAGGATATCGGGTGAGTCTCGCTTTACTTTCATTCAAACATGTTCGGCGCGATTTCGTGCGCGATGCGTGCAACTACCACCGGCGAAATACCGCTAACCCGCATTACGTACGCGGAGGCAAACAGTAGCGGTCATAAAAATACCCGGGACGTATTTTGTCCTCTGCTTGTGCCTTTACTTGTTTTCATATCTGTTTAATAAATTTTCTTTAAACTTAGGTATAATCTCTACAACCAAAAAATATTTATTATTTTTATTCTTCAATAAACACAGTTGTATTCATTATTCCATTCTCACTGGGATACTTCCTTACTGATTTGGTCCTTTTTTAACTTTACAGCGTCTACAGCCAGCTGGATGTCAGTTTATGTTAAAATCTAAAATTATTAAAAATAAAACTTTTAGTCTTTAAAAAATCATATTTTACTGTTATAATTGGGAGAATTTTTAATATATTTTGTTTAATTAAAGGACACATACTTATAGTATATTTTTCGTTTAATTATAAACAAATGTTTGTGATTTCGTGAAAGCAACATTTTTACTTCAGATATTCTAAAAAAAAATATTTTCATAAATATAAATACTGAATGTGCAATTCTGTCAAAAACTCAAATAGTAAAATTAATAATAAATTGCCTGAACATCTGATAAAAGCCCATCCGCACTTAAATTTACATATTTATGATACCCATCTTTTTTAATACACGTTGCCATTAGTTTGCATATCTGCGCGTCCTAGTGTATTTGGACGTTACTGTATATTTATGCGTATACCTACTAATATCAGCGTGATTCTGCGTTGTTTACTATACCAATGCCTGCAGGGGACTATCCATTGTTTCGAAATTTGATTACAGGTACGATATTGATATGAATGCCGTAACTGAATCGAAAGCCAAATTTGCATTCTGCATTATGTAGTTAGTTAGCTTTTATTATTTTAAAATATTTTAAAATGTAAATTGGATGATTTCTGCTTTTTATTTTAGGTTAAAAATTACGATTGTAAAAAGTTTATATTTTTTGGTTAATAAAGGCTATCAACTCAACTTAGGTCACGTGGATAATGATTTACCGTGAGGGCAGAGTAAATAAAAAGTGTCAGTTTAAAAAATTTTAATCTCTTGATGATCTCTTTTACAAATGCAATCGTCATAAGTTTGATATGCGTGTACGGGAGGAGAACGGAAACTTGCAAATACGTGCGATTCTAGACGGCACAAATAAACGGAATGGCACGTCATAGTTCGTCTCTTCCGTAGATAGTGCCACTCTACTTAGCGCTTGGCGGTTAGTGTTGCCAAGCTTGAAAATTTATTTACTGTTTTGGCTGCATAGTTGTCTTTTGGTCTATGACAAAATTGTACAATTGTCATGGAAAAATTCGTGTTTGAACATCTTTAAACTATTACGTGCGTAAATTGCAAACTCATTCAGTAGGTTGTCAGTTATTGTGAAAGTTATGCGTGTGCACTTCGGCGCGAAAATGGGAGAGCAATATTTAGAGCAGACACACTGCCTTATTCTAATAACGTAGCAATCATGTCTTGACTGTTATTATATGACGTATATCGGTTCGTCAATCTTAACGTTTGAAAGATGTTTTGAAATTTTCCATAGAAACTTCACGTGTAAGTCTTTTCTATTTTCTGTCTTACTACTATAATTACGTCGTTAAAGTTAGAATAACGAGAAAATTTCTCGCCAAAACACGATTACCTAACAAAATCATCCTACCTGACCTGACTTAGGCCCGAATTCAGATTCAATACTTAGATGATTTAAAGTTTAGGGTACGCCTTAAAATCGTAATTTTCAGTAAAAAATAATAACACTTTCAGGGCGTCCCTTAACCTTTAAATCATTTAATTATTGACTTTGAATTTGGGCCTTAGTTTCCTGACGTTTCTGGCTATTTCCAAAACTAGGTAATTCAATTCGATTGAAATATTATCATTGTGCACATTATATGTGGGGTATAAAAGCAAAGACAGCATTGTCCAAAAATAATTAAATGCGGTCATCAAGGATTACTATTTTATAATGTACTTAATTCGAGATTTTATAGGAAACGTAGCCAATAAGATAGATATGTAAAATTTGGAATTCAGTACATTTTAAATTAGTAATCCTCGGTGACTGCATTCAAAACATTGTTTATAAAAATTAAAATAAATCACTTTGTTTTCACCACTTTATAAGATTATACCAATCTACATCAGGATTGTTTGTGTACACAAACAGTCCTGATAGTACATAAGCAATCCTGATGAAGAGAACATTTTTCTCGAAACATGTAGATTGTATAATCTAATAAAGTGGTGAAAACAAAGTGATTTGTGTTTTATTTTAATAATAATGTCAGAATGTTCTTTCAGTAGAAAAAATATTCATCGAACAATTTTTTATAATTTTTATGATATTGCATTTATACCCCTCATATTATGTATTTCTTGAACTCGGCTTATCAAAATCCTAGAAAAATGCCATTTATTCTAAATGAACATTTAATAAATACGTCCTGTGTCATATACACATACAAGACACAATTATGAATCCCTATTTTTCCTTTTTGTAAAATAAAATGACAATACAGAGATGTTATTTAGGTAAAAGGTCATAATATTGCAGTAAAAAGATTTTTTTGCAATTCAAGTGTATCAAATTATGACACAAATCGGTACAACTTAATTATAAGTTTCGGGAACAGATGGTAGTTTTTTCTTTCGTCATCTGTTAGTCACTTACTTAAACTTTTCAATTAGTTAAATGTCTGTCTTATCTAAGCGTTTCTTATTCTATATCGCAAATTTCACTCTGTGATAGGAGAATACTTAAATATTAAAATCGCGGTAAATATAAAATATCACATGTTATTACCATCTCATGGGTGTCTGCTGTAAATAAGTAAATACTTATTTTTTAGGAACAGGCATGTAAAAATACAATTATTTTTGACGAGTATTTAGTATTTAAATAAAACTAACAATTGGCACACAACATTATAGAAATACAAGATTATCCTTAAGTTTTAACACCCCTATATATATATATACCAGTGCAGCGCAAAATCACTATTCTTTTGTAGGAATTAAATATTTCAATCTACCTACGTACTTATTATATTAAAAAGTATTCAAATTCAAAGTCGACGGACGGACGGACAGACAACAAAATTATTATGTCTGATATCAAGTATGAAATAATTAAAATTAAAATATAATGTAATGACCGAAAGCAGTAAAATTGAAATCACGGTACATATTTACATCGAAAGTACGTCAGGGAGAGGTGAAGGGTTATGAGAATAGGGGGGAAATGTTGCCTATGTTACCCGCCGGGTCTTAAAGCATTAAGTATGCAAAATTTGAATCGAATCGGACAAACGGTGTGGATTTGTATAGAGAACAGACAGACAGACAGACAGACATTGAGTTTTATAGGTATAGAATTTATATAGGTACTTCGTTCGGAAAGAATAAAATTGTTAGAACATAATAATTCAAGAGTTCGGAGTTTCCTGAAACGTCTGGAACCTAATAATTGAGCGTACAGAAACCTTTATTTTGCCTGTATCTCTTTGGTATTTGCATTGCAAATTACTGAACGAATATTGGAGATTATTCCTCCAAATGCCATCGCCGGAATATTTTAATTCTGTGGATTAAATTTGGATAACAATACACATTATTTGAATTCCGATATTCTGAAAACAGATTGCCGCCTTTCTTCATCAGATTTAATTTTAAAAGACTTTCTTCATCAATAAGAAGATAATATCATGTTCCAAGATTATTTTATAAAACTTTATGCGAGATGATTGTGACATGAAATCGAAGATTTAATGAGAAATTGATACTCCCCAAATAAAAAACTTAATTTAATTATATAGAAATCAAGTATGGTTGTGTACATATTGAGATAAATTTTAGAGATACAGTTGAGATACATCTCAACACTATACTTACAATGTGTCACTAGTCCACTAACGTAATACTAATCGCCTGTATGTTTTCCTAACAAAATAAAAAAACGATATCACCAGCTTGCTCTTTAATGAATATATTCTACAAATTGAGCAAAATTGTTCTTGTTTTAGTGCTTTGTTGGTTTAACGAGTGTTATGTCGCGTGTACGCTGATTAGATTTCTCTCAGAGATTCGTCTCGAAAGCGCTTAAAGAATATTATTCATAGACGCCTGTATTTTGTGCGTATGGTAACGTGACGCAACCCGTAGATGCACAGCGGTTTTTATCGATTAATCTCCGAGATCAAAGTCTCGTACATGAACGCACAACATTCGCGATCTTGCTGGCGGTTTGTTTTATAAGCAATAGCTAGAATTAAATAGTTGGACTGTAGACTTACGGAACTATTGCCAAAATTTTTCAGCCAAGATACTCTCCGTTTCTTGGACCTATTCTACTAGCAATCATGATTTGGTGAAAAAATCGTAATATCGAGATTTTCATTATTAAAAGGATTTCTTTTTCCAACATAATGACTGTCCTTAGTGACATTATCATCCCAGCATATTTTAAGTCTTCTATAGATTCACACCTGATATGTTACAAAAATGATGTCGTACTTACAAGTCGGTGAGGACTTTGGACACCTTCGTTTTACTATTCGTTATATTTATATCATCTTCGTTATTTCATTCACACAAATAATACTTAAATACATCCCACACTCTTTTTGGATAATATTTTCTCGCGTCAATTAAATGTACATAATAATTAATTAAGATGAATTACAGAAGTTTCACATAGGCGAAACTAATTATATAAGAAACGTGTATGGAAGTATTAAATACGATGGCCCAGGGCTAACAAGCTGTACGAGCTAGCTTAAGTAATCACTTTACACAATGCAATGTTCACCGATTCCATCGTAAGAGCATCCACACAATATCAAAATTTTGATAATGAAAAATTTCAAAAAGAAAAAAACACACGTATATTTGAAGGAACTATGCTAGAGATATCTGTAGTCCTACTGCTGGTAATGATACCTCTGCATTTTTAATGTGGAGTATTTAAGCAATTCTCTTTTATATGTATACCTATATGATATTCCTTCGAATCATATAACATGTAGGTATGGTTAAATACGCATGGAAATCAATATTTTACATTTTTAATCAATATTAATCCCGCAGTGGACAAATCTAGTAATTACATACGTTCTCAGAACATACATATAAAAATATTGTTAAATATATAATGACAATTCTCGGGGCGCCGAGTACCATGGTGACGATTCAATATTTTCTCAGCATAAATGTGGCACCTCCAAGCAATATTTCAAATCGTCGAAATTCTTTTGTGCAGGCGCGTTTCGCGAAGGTTCTCTAAATTAAATTCAATTCCACACCGGTAAATCAACGTTTATCGGCATGTTTCAATAATATTCCATGCAAAGGTATTTTCACGAACGGTTTGATTCGTTGTTGATAGCAAATTCATTACAATATATTGAACTGCAAACATCCCCACGACCCCCTTCCCCTCTTCCACCCCGCGCTGGCTCCCGCGACGGGGGTGCCACTGCGTGCTTCAGGTGAAGGGAATACCTGAAGAAATTCTTGAGATATTTGCTTAAAGGAGTATGCTTACTATCCTCTGTTTCACCTCACTAACTTCATTATATTAGGGTTCGCTCGAGTGCTATATTTTGGAAAGGTGGAGAATTATAAGGTCGGGTTGATGTGCGGAAGATTGGAGAGTTTCGTAAATTTGCAGAAAATCGGTATTTATAACCACTCGCGTGCCCCGATCCGAAATACTGAATTTCCGGGGAGATCCCTTAAAGCAATCATGTCCAAAAATGTATCTAAACACTTATTTATCAATAAAATTATTAAAAATAAACTTTGTTTTCACCACTATTGTATTGAAAATATCAACGTGTTTCATAGCCCGTGGCCCCTTTGTCAGGGTACAATTGTATACTAACAAATTAAAAATCCGAAATACTGAATTTCCGGGGAAATCCCTTAAAGCAATAATGTCCAAAAATGTATCTAAACACTTATTTATCAATAAAATTATTAAAAATAAACTTTGTTTTCACCACTTTTGTATTGAAAATATCAACGTGTTTCATAGCCCGTGGCCCCTTTGTCAGGGTACAATTGTATATTAACAAATTAAAAAATCAAAAATCGAAGTATAGACAGTAAAAATATCAAAATTATATATGGGAAATCAATAATAATGAAGTATCTACTGACATGAAAACAATTTAAATTAATTTAAACAACAAAAAAAAATAAAAAAATAAAAAACAAAAAAACAAATTTAAAAGAAAACTATTTGTAAAAAGGACCGGGTTATTTATAATATTCAATTTACTGTTAAATTATTATTTAAATTTGTTTTCATGTTAGTAGGTGATTCATAATTATTCATTTTGTTGATATTTTAATTTGAAAATAATGTGAACATTTTTATTCACTTGTTTTATTTTCTTTCTTGGAAGATTTATTTGTGACTTGTATTGTTCATTAATCTTGAATGTCGTTTTTGTGTACTTTTATTTTACTCTCCTGTTGGTTTATTTTTTTGTTGTGTTGGAATCTTGTAATTGATTTTTCACGAACTTTCCGACTAACTAATTGTACGTTTTGACCTTATTTTATGCTATGCTATACATTACATAAACATACACTGGACGATTCTGTAAGTATTTATTTATTTTATTTTTATTTTATGTATTCATGGGAAACTAACATTACATATAAAAATCAGATAACACATGATTATTAAATAGTATGAAGATCATCTTACAAGTTTCCGCAGAATTAACATGTTATATATTAGCATATAGCAACAATAAGTTAAGTTATATAAAAAAACAATAAAGTGAAGGTTTTAAGTTACGAACAAACTATGAAAGTCTAAGAATTAAAGGTAAAAGGGAATCAGGATTGGATAGCAAAGGACAGATCTACTTAGTAAAAATGGGAAGAAAATAAAAAAAAGTGCAAAAGATATATAGCGTAAAGATATCTGATCAATACATCTGCATATACGTCTATGTATCTACATGTAAATGAAGATAGGTACCTATTGATCTTCATTTAATTTGAATTGTTAAAATGGAACGTTTTCATTTGTGTGAAAATTTTTCACAAACAACTGACAATCGACCTATTGAGAAAATTATAATATACCGGTGAATAATACATATTTAATAATTGATAAAGTTTCTAATATAAAAAAAGAGCTTTAAAGACTGTTTCTCTTTTCAGGTATGATGTGTGATTTTATTATTTTAAATTTTAATGTCAAATATTATGTTCTTTTGTTGATAAAATATATACTCTTTTCAGAGCAACGCAAAAAAGCTTTTATCTAAAAAAATAACTAAAATATTTGGGAAACCACATTATAAAATAACATTTATCTATGTATCTACATATACATCTATGTATATGCATATGTTTGACATCTTCCATACACTATCAAATTGGTGATCCTTAATGTGCTAATGCAGTAATTTTGTTAACCCAGATTGTAAACCCTCCCCGCCATTTTCCAATTGTTTTCACTTTTGTGTAGTGTGCTTTATTCTCTTTTTGTGTAAGAAATGATGGTAAAAATCTTCAATTTGATTCATACAAATTTGCGTAAACATACCTCCAAACGGGTACGCGGAACATTCACCGTCAAAAGTTTGAACCACCGCTGAAACAATTCACCGCGCTTACAATGCATAGCACAACAATTCACCGCCGAACAATTCACCGCGCTTACAAAGCATAACCCAACAATTCATCGCTGGAGCGATTCAACGTCTGAATGGAATATTGTTTGAAAAGGTTCAGCAAAAATAAAAATATCAGACAAGCAGTTCTATTTATACGTAAGATTGTTGCAATCGCGTCGCCTATCGAAGAAGCGCGCTGGACGTTCCGATAGTAAAGTCAGGGGCGGGCAGTGGGAAGCTTGACTTTATGTAACCAATTTCAATATATCATAATATTATGTCGGGTAAATGTTTAATTTGTATTTTTTCCAAAATTTATATTATAAGTCATGTGTCAATGTACTCACTGCGCGCGCGTGGATAAAGGATACCTTTATTAGATAATAGCAGTCGGCGTTGTTCAGAATTCAGAGAGATGGCCAATAACTACACGGAGAAACTAATGAGCTAAACTTAGCGAGCTCCGCAGAAACAAACTCATTAAAATTTTATTAATTTGTTAATTTCAGTATCAATATTTATTATTTAATTTTATTTAATTCAGTTTAGCACGAACACAGACATGATATGCCCGTACATTTTAATATGTTGTAACTAGGCTAAAAACAATTATGTACTCTTGTCACTGTCGAATACTATCGAAGAATCGAGGACGGTCTACGGTGCTCTACGGCTCTCGGGAGACATCTGAAACATTCGAGAAACATCTATAAGAATCTAGAAGCCACGAGAATCGTCTCCTAAATACTATAAAAAGCCAGAAAGTACTATGCGGGTAGCGTACTCGGATATAAAAATACGGGGCCGGGCCGCGCGCGAGTTGTTGTTGAGTCGTGTTGACAGCGAAAACAAGAGCGAAGTGTGCCACAGGCCGCGAGGCCAGGGTGGCCAACCGTGCGATAACTCGGGCGAATAATCTAGGAAAGTTCTTCTTCTTCTTACGTAGCGAAATAAACCGAAGCAAATAACGAAAACTGAATGGAATGTTCTAAATGTTAAATATAGTGTTAAAGCGATAATACAGTGTCTATTTATGAGTGATAAATTACGAAATAGTGTAATTTAAAGAATAGCGTTAAGTTGAATAGTGTTAAGTGACTTTGTACATTAAATAATTAATTATTAAGTAGTTTATAAATCGCCAAATTTCCAGCGTTTTCATTCATTCCTTCCGCAGCCACGACATGTGACAATACATCTAAATTTAATAATAATTAATTTATACCTATAACGTAATTTAATTACTTTTCAAGTTGATTATATTATTTTTTTTTATTAAAAGTATTTTAATTTGAATTAATTTTAACATATATAATTATAATGTTATTAACTTATTATTAAATAATTTATTACAAACTTTTTAAGCGTACTTACTCTATCTACTGTCTTTCAATTTGTTAATATAATAAAATTAAATATTATAACACTCAGGAAAGTACCCATAATATAAAATTAAATAACAGGGTAAGTTGACTAGTAACATTTTTAAAAAAATATGAAAGATGAATTAAAATATATTAATTTATTAATGAATTATTTGTATACGAGTACATACCTTCCATTAAAATAACGGGTTTATTGCCAGGTGACAATTTCTTCCAACCAACCACGCAGTTTAGTGGCACAGTTGAAATAACTTTCCGGAATACTATATTACAATTACAAAACTAGCTACTATAAATAATAAGACTATCTGTAAACCAATGGACTGCTTATATTAAAAAAAAAATAACATTGATAAAATTGAGCTGTTTTCAAATTATACACGTGTTATTTAGCTTCATGTATTTTTTTATATATTCTACCCAATATAAAAAGGCTGTACTTGTTAGATAGACATTTTGTATGCCATTCCAATTTATTTTACTCACATCTATGGTCACACTTCAATAATATTATTAATATTTAACGTTTCCCTCAGCACGAGCAAAGTTCAGTGACGTCATTAATGTGCACTTATCGATAAATAAATAAATAATAAATTTATCAAATTCATGCCATGTTCAACAGACGGATGTACATAAATTATAGTTTATGATAACTGACTATTGGTAAGTACACGAAGGTATAATGTATTAATAATAACAATTTATTAAATACACAGAGATACAAAAATATCCTTAAAAATATCATCATTTGCTCGTGGTATTTCTTTCACCAATTAGGTACTTCGCTCGATCATTCGCTTTATTAATGGTTTCGATTCCCTCACGACTGGCCACATTGGGCGTCGTCTTGCGTGGACTCTTGGCCGATTTCACACCGAACGATATATCAACACGACAACCTGCACCGCGTTGTATTTATACCCGAAAATGCTGATATTTACGTTCTTTCTAGAAGCTTCTCGAAGATTGTAGATCACCCTAGATTTTTATAGGCCGTTCTCGATTCTTCGATAGTGTTGTGACAAGTGACATATTACCAGAGGTTTTGACAGAGCATAAAATATTTTTAGCATCTCGTTACAATTCGTAGGTACATATAAAGGAATGAACATATTTACGTACTGATCAGAAGGGTGGATAGAAGTAGTGTTAGTGTAAAAAAGATATCAGTAATGTGGCCATAATTTCACAGTCTAAATTTTTTTCTATTGATACTTGTAATGCATTAGTTTGTTGTTAATTAGCTTCATTACATTTTATGGTTAGTGATCACTTGTTTACACCAAAGAAACTAATAGTATTGACAATAAAGAAAATATCAATTTTCACACATTTCATTACATTCCCCGAGTAATGATGTCTTTGTTATTGTTTGTTTGGTTGTTTTTATTTGTTTGGAATTCGATTGTTTAGTTGTTTTTGTTTGATTGGAATAGGATTGTAATGTCGGGTAACAGAACAATATTTTCTCTGAAAAATCTCAAATCAAATTCAAAGGTACGGACGGCGTGAGTCCGTCGTTTCATCAATTGCGGTAACAAAAATCATAGTTCAGAGATCGTTGGAATAACACAACATATAAAGTAAACCAAATTAATGGTAAAAAGAAAATTACATCATTTGAAAATATATCTGAGACATACTCATTTCTATATTCATCACCATGTCTGTGCAATCTATTTATCGGTGAATTTAAAACATAATTTGTATATCCAGGATGGAAATGAAAAAATTTACGTATTGATCAGAAGGGTGGATAGAAGGGTGGATAGAAGGGGGGTAGAAGGATGGATAGTGTTAGTGTAAAAAGATGTCAGTAATGTGGCCATAATTTCACAGTCTAAATTTTTTTCTATTGATACTTGTAATGCATTAAAAGAAACTAATAGTATTGACAATAAAGAAAATATCACTTTTCACACATTTCTTCACATTCCCCGAGTAATGATGTCTGTGTTATTGTTTGTTTGATTTGAATTCGATTGTTTTTGAACGGAATGGCATCAAAATACTAACGTATTTTGTTCAATCCCAAAAAATTTTTTGTTTAATTTCGATTTCATTCCAAAATCATTTATTCTATACATTAGAAATTCTGAACATAGCAAAAATTACACCGAGAAACACGTAATAATATGTTTTTAAAACATGAGATTTTTTTAAAAATGCTGATAATTTGTTTTTTCTGTTTTGAATATTTTATAAATGTATTATATGCCTTCAACAGAATGATAATAATGGATTTCTTTTGTTACGCTTTTCGAAGTGTACATATAATACGAAAGAGGAATATTTAAATTTATTCACCCTTCATCACCGTTAGTAATGTACGCAGGTGACTGCTATATTTCACATTTGAATCTAATGACCTTTTTAAATCAAATGTCGTGGTAAAATTGGCTCATGAATAACAGAAAGATAATAAATTTATTTTTATTAAATTCGATTGCGTGCCCCGTATACCTACTTGAAAATGTATCAAACGGAGATAAATTATAATATTACATTTTTTTATAATTTTATTTCTGGAGCGCTGTGTTGTAAAGCAGTGTTTGAAGATAAATAAACTAAATGTAAGCCTGCATTCTCAGAAACGAAAATATCTACGCCATGACATATTAACTGTAAAATCTATATCCGCAACTATTTATATTGTCACTGGATCTGTGAAACGGTAAAACAATTTAAACTTTAATTTATTACTGGACACAAATTTAGTCGGAGAAGTGTTCTTAATTTTAGAATAACCAAATGTTTCTAGAATATTTCATACATTTTTATCCAATTTCTTAATTTGCACTAATTATCTCTAGTCACTCGTCTGAAGAATACTTTCTATTTCTTTATACGTTATACACTTTTATATACGCTGTTTCTATTTCTTAGATCACTTTCTCGAATATTCTGTTCAATTTCGCACAATTATTTAAATCGTTTACGTTCATACTAGAAGGACTTGTCGATAGATAGTCGCCCGATTTTTATCACTTTACAACGCGATGGCCATACTGTTTTTCGCTACTATTTTCGCTAGTAATGACGTGTTAGTCAATTATCAAACAAGACTGAATTGCGCATCGCGGGACTCCCTGCACCCACACCCGACTAGTGGTCGTCCAAATGCCTCCAACATTCCAGAACCCCCCAGCAACCTCCAATTTCAGTGCAAAAGGTAAAGTGCTGCAAAATCATCGACCACGTGCAACTCCTTCCGAATTCTAAATCTCGTGACAAAATTAAACAGTACATTAGGATCTAGGTAAATAAAAAAAATTATTTTAATGTTGTGATGATAAAATCATTCAGCGCGCGACTCATCAAAATTATTATCGGTTCAGGCAAAATTTTGAATATTCCGGACATATCTGGGTATTTATTATCAAAAATATCAGGACACCCATAAATAATGTCGTTTTTTAAACAGGTTTTATGTCAATATATATTTTTTAGTTGATTAGTTTTTTGTTTTTGGTATTTTTTATGGATTTGGACGAAAAATAGCGATTTAAGTCATGTTAAGACAAAAAATGTTAAAATAACGTAGATAGAATTTATTTTCACTTGTTATTAGTGCAAGTGTAGGTATGGATAGACCTTATTATTAGCTAGATATTTGAATGTGTCAGAGATGATATATTTCGAAATGATAAATTGTAATTTTCTCATGTAAATCATCTCTGACGAAACTCAAACAATTGATGCAGCTTCTAGATTAGGGATGATTTCTACCCAAGGAATCTCTTTTTTGCACCTTATTTTTCAAAATAACTTGCCCGAAACCATCACATAACGCTGAGTAACCGTACATCTATTTACTTGTTTAAGAGCAGTATAAGTGATGTATATAATTTTATTATTAAATGTCAGCAATAATTAATATTATTTTATCACTCACATACCTATTAATAAATGTAAACTAGACTAGATAAATCCAACTTTATGGAATCAGCATCGCACCACAACAAAAATATTGACTTTGACATTCGCGGTTATTTCCGCAATTTAAAAACGCGTGACGCGGAGGCACTAGGAAAACAACAATCGCGCGATAACGTCCAACAGCGGTCACGAAAATCGAAATGAAAAACGTAGCCATGTTTGTTCGCGCGGAGACGTCACGGACCCGGCTTGGCGGGAAAAGAGTAATGGACCATTCACGAACGCGGTAACTGTCGGTAATGTAGATCTCTCCGGATCGACGGAAAACGTGTGTTTAAAGATACATATGGTATGGGATCACGTGGCACGTCAAACAATAGATTGACACTGCTTGATTCACGAGTCGTATCTTCGTCACGAGACCGCTAAGTGAAAGACAATATTGGCGTAACAACATGCTTTTATGTTATTCTTCCAAACTAGTTATACTCCTACACATCGATATAATACCATTCTTATATTTTACTAGCTTTATTACTGGTTTCTCTAAGTATTTGAATTCTTATTTTATATTTAGGGTTGAGGGGCCAGCTTTGGCCACTTTACGATATTTTTTGTGCATCAATGAACTCAAAAAAACTCGATAGAATCGATTTTTTTGAATTTCCCCTTATAGCTCATTAATTACTCTTTTGAAAATGTAAAAAAAGTAAATAAAATTTAATATAATTTAAAATAGAAACATCAAACTTGAAATGTGTCCAAATGTGCCAGTTCTGGCCACTTCAGTTTTTATAAGGTTTATTAATATTTAGAATAAAAATAAAACAAGATAGGTAAGTAACTATAGTAAAATTATGAGTTTTATTATAATTATGATCTTTCGTGCCTATAGCTAAAGAATAAGGTAATTTTTAATGCCACACTACACCCGGACAGATCAATTTGAAAAGATAAGAATGAATTTTACTAACGCGTAGTTCCTTTGTTAAAAATCTTAGAAATATTTTAGTAGATCTGGTTGAATCTTACTTTCCAGGTAGGTATACCAGGAGAGATGACTTGTTCACTTATTTTTATGGCCATGGTTTTTATAATCGAACTAGCCGTAACCCATTATAATGACGGTACTTTTACATGTCTGTTCGGTTTGGTTAAAAAAAAATCAAATATAAAATTTTCAAAAATAAAAATGTTCAAATAAAAGTTTTTTAAAAAGAAATATTCGAAAAAAAATTCTCAAAAAAAATTTTGTTTTGTCTCAAAAAAACTCAAAAATAATTGTTTTTTTTTAAATTTTTACTTAAAAAGTTACGGACGTTACACGAAGTTACGCGGAAATTATTGTAATCGGGAAATCATCGGAAATAACTAATTATTTTTTTTTTTCAAAAAAGGTGGCCAAAACTACCGCACGATGTGAGCCAGTTGCCATGGCCAAAAGTTTAAAGAATTGATCGGCATAAATAAAATAACAAATATATTTTCATTGTCTTATTTATACACCTTTGAATGTCCAAGTGGCCAAAACCAGAGGAGTGGCCACAACTGGTCCATCAACCCGATATAGTACCTAATTTTATATTCGCTTTATAATATTTCAATGAAAGATGACGAAAGAAGTTAATATTCGAAAGACGGAAAAAAGCCAAAATAAATCAACAAAAATAATTTATTGAAAGCGAGACTTGACACATTAAAATTTTTCCGAGTGTTCTTTAAAAACAATATTTTTAAGAAATATTTTTTAAAGATGGTTCTTTAGATCTATAGAATAATACCTATGTCATTTTTTTTTACGACTAATTAAATATTTTGAGGCTTCAAAGCTCATGATGAAAATGAAGCTCATGTTGGAAACCTTCGTTTTAAAATTCCAGACACAATCAACTGAGTTCGTAGGTATAAATAACGACAACGTTCGGTAGTTTTTTTCTACTACGAAGAAGCAATATATCCGCTTAAAGATTAATTTATGAAATTCTTGTAAGTAGGTATTCAAATTACTGTCTGATAATGCAAAAAGCTTTGTGAAAAGTCGATTCGGTTTTTTAAATAAATTAATAATCACTGCTTCGAGCATTATTTGTATTGTTTAAACTAATAAATGTTTAGTTTTTTCTTAATATAGGTAATATATAATATTATGGTAAAGCAGTTAAATTGCCATCAGAGTTTTAATATAGTCTTATTACGCAGAAAAAAAAACAACTATATAAACAAGTGTAAGAAGGGAAAATATACAAAACCATTCCCAAAGTAATATTATTTGTTAATGACCCTTTAAAACTTCTCAAATATTTCTAAACTCAGAGTATAATAGTTGCACTAAACTCGTTTAGGAAAGGGGGTTGGGTCACAGCGGAAGAATGTCCATCCTCGCATGTTGGATTCTTGAAAATACATTTTATATCGTTGTTAAAGTAATTATAGTTGCATAATTAAATCCCGTAGTAAATAAAATATATTTTTTAAATTTGACCTTTTCTGTAAATTTTTAAAACTTCTTCCAAACCGAGTGACTCAAGTTCTTGTAAGAAGAAAACACGGGAAACTAAGTAACGATTTATTAATTGATGATTAATCAATTATTAAATTGACAAAGTCACATTACACGAATTAAATTTATACACTATTTTGCAATTTATCATTCGTCAATAAACTGTATATTATCATTATCATACAACTCTTTCGAGAAATTTCTGTTCAAATGTTGCACTTAATTATTTCACTTAATTGATCTACGCGTTACTGGTATCACGCATGCGTTAGTAACACCGATCGCCACGGCTAGTCGCTAATCTCGCACCGATAGAAATGTCAAAATAAAACTCCTCTGCGCAGCTGTCGGTCCCGCTTTAGTTCTCGAGAAGTTTCTTTTCTTTTCTAGTGTTAAAGAGAAGGTTCCCATCGCTTCTAGTCTGTTTCAGACATCCTCCGAATATTGTAGATAATACTTGAGTGTGATAGAAGGTGCTAGAAGGTAGTGGAATGTAATAGAGAGTTCAATAGTTTTATTCCATAGTGACGTATTACAAAGGATTCCAATCGTGGACATATTTCTCCGAATTCTATCATCACGTTTTATTATTTCCTTTAAATCTAAGATAACGGAATTCAGAAGATTCGCTTTGAAAGATTCGAAATATATATGCTCACATTTGCATTTTTTAGGTCTTCAGAAATTTATGAATCATCAATGTGAATGAGTTAGCCACCTAGTGCAGCCCGTTATTATTCGTTCCATACATATATATCGTATACACAGGTGAAATTCATTTTTGGTTACAATATGCTTACCTCACTAGAAGAATCTGCGTTGTGAAAGGCATAGTTTACAGTTAGTTGTACAATTTAGTTTTTAAAAAGTATAGCAAGTGCTTCTTTGTCGGTCGGCTTATCATGCATTGATTGTAACTATTCCACCTTAGGAAATAACTGTCGAGTTCATCAATGTTTGTATCGAATTCGTGATAGTAACGTTGCATTATTCCTATTCCGTTTTCATTCTGAATAATAAATAAAAAGGAAAACATAAGAATTATTTTTTTCATTTTATTTTGTTTTTGGATAGGGCGACCAAAATAAATTACATATTTATTACTTTATTCCTTTCTGTCTGTTCATTATAAAATTCTACAACCTTTGGCTCATCTAAACCAAATTATTCTAGATAACTTAAGGAGTTCGCAAAATCTACTCCTTATATGCATATCCTCCTAAATGTGTATTAAAATAAATGCAATTCAATTTCGTTAAGTTGCACTCTAGGATCCTGTAGAAATCACAATCGTCCCCAGATTTCCGAGCCGAACCAAACAAAATCCCGGACAACACCGGATAGTGACCTCTACAAGCGAATAAATTCCGAGTTTATGTGATTAAATAACCTTCGTTAAACTCATATTTGCATATTTTCTATTACGCGATTTTCGACCTATTTTTCATTATTATTTTTTCTATTTTTTTCCGTTGTACATCAATTTTTAAACAACTCATTGTTAGGTGCGATTCAGAGCACTTGAATTACGAAAATTTTATCGCAAGCGTTTGTAAATAGCGCTTGAGTGTGTACGCGTTTCTTGTTCAGCTTTATTTATTCTGAGTTGATTTGAGAACTTATCAAGAAGCTACCATTTTTACTTCCTTTCTCTTAACTCGTGGCGAAAAAACTTTGAATCGATTTTTAACCCTTTTCCCGTGATCCAATCGAGCTGAAATTTTATAAGCAGACTTGTGGCGACGATCAAAAAGATCTATCAAATTTTGGATTTTTAAGTAATTTTAATGTTTTTTTCAAATTGGAATCATTACAAAAGTTTGATTATTATCAATGGCGCCGGCGGCCCGATAACGTCACGGAATATTTAAAATTTTAATTACTCCGTCGGTAGGTATAATAGGTACTTCACTACGAATTTCGAAAATTTATGACAATTGGTTCATAGATGTCAGCATACTTCGGTTTTTTGGGAAGAAATCAAATAATAAAGAGATATTTTTAGAGATTTTTGACATTGATATTTGTCTAGACATGTTTCATTTTCAGTCAATCAGTTATTTAATTACATGATGGTAAACTTAATTTATAAAGAAAGGGATTACAATAAAAACTTGGTTTTTATGGGTTAGTTTTTTACTTCCTTTCTTTTAACTCGTGGCGTCTGCTTGCTTGTTTCCGTGACGAAAAAACTTTGGATCGATTTTTAACCCTTTTTCCGTGACCAATCGAGCTGAAACTTTGCAAGCAGACTCGTGGCGACGATCTAGAAGATCTATCAAATTTTCATTAAAAAAATTAATACATTTTTGGATTTTTCAAATTTTTAATGTTTTTTTCATACAACTTACTAAGTTGTATGAAACCACTAGTAAATGAGAATGGGAGTATAATAAAAACTTGGTTTTTATGGGTTACTTTTTTCGGTGGTTTTAGTATAATTTTATTTAACTCTCTTGAATCTGTTTATTTGTTGATTTTTGTGTTGGAATCTTGCAATTGTTTTCACTAACCTCCCGACTAGCTAGAGCTCTGAGACTCAACATTTACGTTAAGTGAATGACTATGCATTATCAATTAATTTTCGACATGATTAGGTAATTATTTTGATTAAAATTAATAATCAGGTCACTTACATCAAATTAATAATAGCACATTCGATGCAGAACATCTTGTCCGGATGTCAGGCAATTATCTGTCCTTCGAGCGATGTTGCCCGACATTGCCATTTCATTTTCTTGGGGGTACTAACTATTGTTGTCTGTTCTTCTATCTACATATTTCTTTTCCCTTCCCTTCGTGGGATACCCGACATATACACGTACAATAATAAATACGAGTATTAGGTGTTAGCATAATGCCTCGGGTACGATACAAGCGGCGAGCGGCAGTAGTTAACTGTTATTAAAAACTGCTCAAAAAAGATGTTTGCAGACGATACATGCATATTATATGCAGACAAAAACAATTTAAAAATTGAAAAAAAACTACAGGAAGACTTCGAACAAATCCTGAAATGGTTACATGTTAATGGAATAATCAGAAACACAAAAAAAACTAAATATATGTTAATACATTCCGCTTATACAAAAGACAAGGACAAAGATCTGAAATTAATAGGGCATTCATTTGATTGTTTACATAAAAATCACAAAGATTGCAGCTGTGAACGCTTGGAAAAGGTAGAAAATATGTATACTTGGGACAAACAATGGACAAAAACTTCAACTGGACAGAGCACATAGAAGACACGTGTAAAAAGCTAAGAACTCTACTAGGTAAATTCTTTCATCTCAAACACTGTATTCCAAGACACACACGTTATTGCTTATATTATAGTTTAGTAGACTCAATTGTAAACTATGGCCTAAACAGCTATGGATTGACATATCCATCATACTTAGAAAAAGTAAAACAACTACAATTATTAAAACTATAGCAAATAAAAAACAAAAAGAAGCATGTAAAGACCAACCGGAAAATCTATTCAAAATGTGTAAAATCTTACCGATCCAAAAACAAACTTTACTATAAAATAACACTGGAAGAATACGAGAAGGACAGATTCAAAACACCAATACATCATGAATATACAAGACAAATAACAAATAAAAAACTAGAAATAAAAAAAACAAATAATTGTTACGGAGACAGAACCAAACAGTGCATAATTCCAAAATTATTCAACGAGCTACCGGATAAAATAAAAAATGTAACGGCACAAAAAAATATAAAAAATACATTAAAGAAATACTACAGGGAATTGTAAAGTGGATAGGAAAAGAAAAAATTAGTTTAATATAGTAGTTTATTATATAATATATCATAAATTAAACACAATTAAGTAAAGAAATGTACATTCACTTATTATGATTAAATCCTTGCGTTTAAACTGTAATTACAGTTTTGCAAGAGGTTATTTTTAAAAAATATTAAAAAAGGGTCGCCAAGGGGCCACGATATGACTAAAGCCACTAACTACTTTGCCATCAATGCGTCCCTCACTACTCGGGCGCATTGACGCTTTGACGCTCTGCCGCTCTCCGCTCGTATCGTACCCGAGGCCTAAGTCTAGTAGTGTCCTCGCCAAATGTAAAACAGATTGTTCAATATTAACTGTACAATATTTTGATCGCTTTTACGTTGAATTTATTATTTTGTTTAATTGTACGCCTTCAAAATGGATTGTCAAATAGACAAATGTCAGTTTTTTTCGACAATATTTTCGACGCTCCTTCTGTTGGAATAACAAATTCTTCGAGTGTTTATCGTAGAGGCATAGAAAAACTTGTAGAATATTGGCAAGAAGTTGTAAATAATAATGAACATGTTTTGGACTAATTTTTTATGTCCTCTTGTCTTCTTCATTTGGAAGAAATGGAAAAAACACAACTTTTTTGACCACCTAATAAAGGATTATGTTAAATTGTTTTCATTAATTTCGGATTTGTTTTTTGGCACAGATTATGTTGGATTTTATTAACCGGGTCATTATTTTTTTAATTTGATAATCGTTTAATCGAAAGTCCACTGTTTTACTTTTTTTAAATACGGTCCCACATAAAAGTGTTGGGTGGTCATTCTGGGTCTGGATTCGGATTAAGTGGAAAACGTGACTCTTCCGAGACGTAGGGGATGTCCCATCACGCAATCCCATTTTGGAAATCCGAGAGGGAGGATTGACAGTTCGGCGCGGCAGTAATAAATACTACCCTGAGGGGATCCGAATAGTCTGCCCCATCTTTTTACGTGGACACGTCTCTCTCTGAACCGAGGGCGGAGCTGTGGTCATTTGTCATCAAATGCTCGTTAAATGTTGAATGGCGCATTGTGGGTATTGGAACAGCTTTTATCAACATTAGTGGCTAATTGACAAGGAGAGTGTCATTCCAATTTCATGACACATTAAGAATGTGTTGTATACAGATACATATCAACGCGTGAGTGAGCGATATTAATGCGAAAAAAAGACGAAGTTATATGACAGCTTCACGCTAGATAGTGATGCAACAAAACACTTGACCTTGTTGCCGCTTGTACACAGCGAGGGTGATATTTGTTTTATGTCATATTTGGATCTGTTTTATAATTGAAGTTTTAGAATTTTAATTAAAAACAAGCAATTCAAGAAAAAAAATTAATGACACGCTTTCGCATTACAAGATTAATTAATAAACAAACAAGGGACTGTCGGCCAGTTTATTAATTGCTGCAATTATTATCAAAACTCGCAAACATAGACGCTTATTTGACTAAATATTTTTTCTACGAATAATAAATAATTCAATTTACTGGAAAACTGAAAATATTTTTTTATTATTATTATTTTTCTTAATAGAGATATGAACACGGAATACGTGTTACATCAATATTCTTACTATTTTCAAACTAAGCTAAACGTTTGTGCTATGAAAATAGGACTTGCTGATCTGGAGTGTGGTGCGAACCCGCGACCTTTGGATCACGAGGCGAAAGTCTTAACCAACAAGCTACTCAAGCTATTAATCAAGCAATCTGAGCTATTTGAAAAAAAAGTATCCGAAGTCGGACATTCCTTTCCTTGAGAGTATACTCATAGTAACTAAAAATTCGAAGTATTTATAAAACACATTCTGATATCGATCGTTTCTGCTCTGTGCCACAAATATATTTTTCCTTTTTGAAAATTTATACTATAAAGCATGTACTCTGGCTTATCTTTGCCCATCCTTATTTCATGCGGAGCAATAATTTATGGTCTTCATAAAGGGAGTAATAACATGCTTTTCTCTATAGGAGACAACCGAGCTTAGCACGAAAAAATATTGATGTATAGTATTAAAAGTATTAATTAATGTTATTAAAATTTTGACATTAAAATACGTTTAAATTAATGCTGGATTAATTTTCAAAGCATAGCAATATAGGGTAAAATAAGTATATAATAAGACCAACTTGATATGTCCTGTTTGGACGCGAACTTTTCGTTTGGCTTACGTCATAGTTTGGTTAATATGTTTTTAAATGTATATTTTCTTGTGTAAATTTTTGAAAGACCATTTTAACAAATGTATTAAAAAATGATGCGTTCGCATCTAAAATGTTCTAATCGTTATAAACAAATGGCGAAAGTAAAGTTATAATTTTTAATATACTTTTTAAAAATAGCGGTTAGTGTCCGGGCTAAATACACAAAGTGTACATTATGCTTCGTAAACCAAAAGTGAATTAATTTTTTTCTCTTATGTACAAATATACATATTTTTCATTTTTATATATTACATGTAGTGGAATTATGTTACATAGTAATAACAATCATCATCATCATCATCACCTTCTTCCCCTTGTCCTAGTAGGGTCGGGGGACCAAAGACTCGACAAGGTGCTTCCATGATCCCCTGTCTTGCGCTGCTTCTGCTCGAGTCAACCAGTCCAGACCCATTCTGTTTTCATGTACATTTTTTTGTTGTCTCTCCGAGCTTAATCTGGGTCGACCCACCGGCCGTCTTCCCTCCGGGGTTGCCAAGAGGATTCTTATATAAATAACAATGTTATATATAATTATAATTAGCAGCGCATACAAGCAAAAAAGCTGTGCTTTGCTAAAGATTCTCGAAAACAAATATAAATTAAATAAACTTTATCTTCTGAGAAAGACAATTTAAAATTCCAGCATCCTAGTAATCTATGGCAACGAGTTTTTATTTTCATTTTTTAACTTCATATCAATATGCTTTTCCTATTTTACTTGTTTGCGTGTATCACATTTGTTTCTTTAATCTGTAAGACAGTCGTACTGAACTGAATATTTTCATACTGAAGCTGTAATATATTAGATCTATCTAAACATCTGTGAGTTTTATGCAGTTAGCAAGTACAATTTTCGTATTACAGAACTTATCTTCAAGAGGTCTAATTTTTGGTGAAAACTGCGCGCACATCACTTACAGATATGACACTGTTACTAATTCCATGTCTATTGACATACTAAATGTTCTGCGTGTATTTCAATGGTCAATTTGCTTGTCAATGCGATGCGTCATTTGTGATGATTCGCTAATAGGGTGGCAGTATTTAAATCGATTATTTCTTTAATTTCATTACAATTCATTAGTTACCATTAATAAATAACATCAATTCAATCTGTTTCTGTTTATATTATTTAGTTTATGGTAATTTGTAAAGAAACTTCTTAAAATATTTGAACATTTAACATGCAATATGAATACGTTTATTCACGACGACATTGTCATTGATAACATCACTAACAAGCATTTTTGATTGATTACTATTTTCTTAGTTGTCGCATAGTAAAAAGAAATGTGTAATTAAAAAAAAGTCTAATTCCTAATAATATATAGTTTGCAACAGCATAACCTGAGTTTATGCATACACACGACAATGGTAATTAGTTGGCAGTAATTCATTTTCGCATAAGATTTCGATTAATAAATATTTGTGCTGCTCCCCAATTGGTCCTGTTTGAGCGATTTCGAAAGCTTATGTATATATTAGGTCCCTACATATGAAATTTGCGTTTTGCCGTACTGGCAAATTTGATCTCAAATATCTTCTCTTTGGTTAGGAATTCCAAATCCAAATTTATACAGCTATTTACTCATGTATTTGTGTTTTGAAAATTATAATTCATTTGTTTTTTCGTCAATTGTTTTTTTCTTTGCGTCACTCAGTTTACAAAATGAAAAACTTGAAATATCGCGTTATTTACGAGTACGAGTTCCACCGTGGCACCAGTGCTGCAGAAACGGCTCGAAGGATTAATGATGTGTATGGCGACGGTGCCGCAAAAGAAAACACAGTGCGTTTTTGGTTCCAACGTTTTCGTTCTGGAAATTTCGACCTGCAGAACAAGCCCCGTGGACGGCCGGAGACCAAAGTTGATAATGAAGAATTGAAGGCTATTGTGGAAGCGGATCCATCGCAAACCACATCCGAGTTAGCTGCAGGCTGCGGTGTTAGTGATAAAACTGTTTTAATCCACTTGAAGCAAATTGGTAAGGTGAAAAAGCTTGAAAGGTGGGTACCTCACGATTGAGTGAAGCAAATCAACAAACGCGCGTTGACTGCTGCGTTGCATTACTCAACCGGCACAATAATGAAGGGATTTTAAATCGAATCATTACCTGTGATGAAAAGTGGATCCTGTACGATAATCGGAAGCGCTCATCGCAATGGCTGAACCCTGCCGAACCAGCCAAACCATGCCCCAAGCGAAAATTGACTCCAAAAAAGTTACTTGTGAGCGTTTGGTGGACTAGTGCTGGTGTCGTTCACTACAGCTTTCTTAAATCTGGCCAGACGATTACGGCAGATGTCTATTGTCAGCAACTGCAAACCATGATGGAAAAGCTAGCTGCTAAACAACCGAGGCTGGTTAATCGCTCTAGGCCACTGCTGCTTCATGATAACGCTAGACCACACACTGCACAACAGACGGCTACCAAATTAGAGGAGCTTCAATTGGAATGTCTAAGACATCCACCGTACTCTCCGGACCTTGCCCCAACAGATTACTATTTTTTTCGAAATTTGGATAACTTCTTGCAAAGGAAAAAATTCAACTCCGATGGGGCAGTCCAAACCGCCTTCAAAGATTTTATTGATTCCCTTCCGAATGGTTTTTTTAGTAAAGGGATCGATGAACTACCTATGAGATGGCAAAAGTGCATAGATAGCAATGGTACATACTTTGATTAAATAAATATATTATAATAAAAAAAAATCGGCTTTATGTTCCTCCCATACTAAACGCCAATTTCATATGTAAGGACCTAATATGATGTTCAGTTTCACCGATGTGAGTGGAATAACCGTTCGTCTGAAACACTATCTCTATCAAAGCGTTCATAATTTATGACGCAGAAGCCGTGTTTTTATCGAGGTTTCACACAGCACGCGTGGATAGAGATTATTGAACAATGTGGCGAAATCACAATATTGTCTTCATATATAATGTACAGGGTTTTCGATTCTCTAATGTATTGTATCTCATGGAAGGTTTCAAGCTAAACATTTTTCATCCTTTAGAGTTGCCATGCCATTAGAATTCATTGATTACCTTTGATAAATAACATAAATTCAATCTATTTCTGTACATTGTATCCTGAGAAAGAGTCCATTGGCTCTGAAACATGTTAGTATTTTCAATATATAAGTGGTGTGGTAGTATATTTTTATAAATTATATGAAAATTATTTAATAGGATTTCAAAATCATAATTTTGTTTGCATTTCTGTTTTCATAAAGATCTTATGAAAATAGATACGGTTCCTTTTCCCTCGCATGTATGCGTATTTTGTTATTGTCTATACAATATTTAGAATTATACAAATCCAAAGTGCATAGCATCTACGCCTTTAACATTTTACAATCATACAAAAAAATAAATACATATAAAACATTATGTTATAAGCTGTGTGGCGATCTCGACTAGGTCAAATGACGTCACTGGTTGCACGGTCGTTCCGTGTTAAAATACGTAATCTTAAATAATCTATTTCTCAGTCATTTATCGACAGATTTCAATTTTTTTTCACTGGTCTATATTTATTATATATATTTCACTGGTCTATATTATCTATATTTTTACTATATTAAGCTGAATATAGTATAATCAACATCATGAAATTTCTCAATATGCTGGAATTACAAAAACTAATGATATAGGTAGCCGCTAATGAGGCGCGGGCAGCCTAGTGTGACTGGTCAATCAGCGCGCGGCTCGGGCTATGCAATTATAGTGATTTTTCACAGGTTTATGGCTAATTACTTAAATAATACTTAACACATATCCAAACATTAATGTATTATTAAATACATTTACGAAAAATGTTTCCAATACTAACACTCAAAGCCGACAGGGCTGCCCAATTAGAGTGTGTCATTTAGGTGTTTACTATAAACATGTAAAAAAATATATATTTAAGAAAAGCAGTTGCAAAGCAAATTATCTCGACTTTATAAAATCTAATTGTTAATTTAATAATATTGTTGACGTATTTAGTAATATGGTCGCACCAATTAATATATTTATTAATTATTTATAATTTCCTATATAATATTTTTTACTGTCTATACTTCGATTTTTGATTTGTATAATTTGTTAGTATACATTGTGTCCTGACGAAGGAGCCATTGGCCTTGAAACATGTTGATATTTTTAATAAATAAATGGTGAAAACGTATATTTTATTAATTATATTTATTTATATTAGATTAATTAGATTATTTATATTAGATAATATTAGATTCTTGCAAATTAACCTTTTTTAACGTTTTTATTTTTATATAAATAAAATATATCATAATATTATAATATGTCAATTATTTTTTACTCTAATTCACACCGTCATAATTATTATTTGTGAGGTTGTGATTACTCATAATATAATTCCTTGGTAAATAAAACTGTGGTGTACTCAGGCAAGCCACCTTAACGGGAGTATAAAGTAATATAAGGAAGTATAAGGAAATATAAGGGAGTATAAAGGAGAATAAGTGAATATATAAGGGGGTATATAAGGGAGTATAAGGTGGCGCTGCTATAAAAAGAGAGAAGGCTTTCGTTTAGCTGGCGTGCAGATAGCACAGAGTCTTGTTAGAGTTGGTCGACATATTTATCTTTAAATATATTGGAAAACATCGTAAACTTTATGTTTTTTATTTGATCTCCATATTCCGAGTTTAGGCTACCTAACAAAAACCAATTAGATAGATTGTGTCACTTAGAATGATGAAAGAACAAATTATCTTTTTCATCATAGCCGCTATTTTAAATTATATTTTTTTATTTACAACATTTTTTTTCATAACATTATATTAAAATTATGAATATGTGTATTTAGCTCATTATTTCTGTAAGCCTACTACGGACACCCAGCTGGGTACTTAAATATACCTTAGATTAATACAGCAAGATTATAAAATTTATGAATTAGATTTGTATTTATTGTTCTTTATAAGAAATAAATGAATAATAAAAAATTTAAGATGGTTGTAATGAATTATTTATAAACAATCACTAGTACCTACCTACAACACAAATTTTCAACTTTATTAGTTTATTGTGTAATTCGTCAAAATTGACAGCAAACATATTCGAGATAAATAAAAAATAAAAACCATTATTTTTTCCAACTGGAAAAACATGTCTTACTAAAAAGCAACATAAAAAAATATTAAAATTGACGATTATTTTAACATATCTTTATTATAAAATAACACTGTAAGTAGTGATGATTTTTCATAATATGATAGTTTTAATGCAATGTTCATGGATGGGCATTGGGCGTATTTAGTGGGTGGTAAGTAGCTCACGCGCTTCTAAGGCAGCTAAGAAGTTATATTTTTTATCACGTCAAATGGCGTCACGTCCTTATTGACAGCAGTGGTTGACGTCAGACGTTCTGTTGCTCCATTTTTTGCCCCCTTCACCATTCCGTTTTGGAATTATCATGGAACCCTTCATTCGGAAAATGAATAAAACGACTACGTGTTCTATTATCACCAGTGTTTAAAATATCGTGATGTTATGTCCTTACTAAAGCATGACTATTACTTACAGGGGTACTCCACTTTTTTTTTTAATACATCCATAAATTTAAATGTAATAAAAAATAAAAAAAGGTGGGGGATTACGATATTTATATAGATTACAAAATTCTGTTGCTCATGGAGAGTATCCACCCACGCTAGACCGATCGGGAAACAAATGATCTGGATGCGACAGGAATCCTTAAAACAACAAAAGTCTGGAAAATGCAATATTTTGGAAAAATCATGAAACGTCCAAAGAAGTATCAGATACTGAATCTCGTCATTGCAGTGGAGAGATCCTAGAACCTGGTTGAAGATTCTGCAGTAATATTTTGGGAAATCGAGAACGAAGAGGATTGCGATTAGAGCTTCCAAATATTCGTGATTCCAACTATTTGAATATCGAATAGTTAGTTAATGATAATATATTGGAATATTCGAATATATTCGTAAAATTTTTAGGAAGAAATAATTTACTTCGGATGATTAATACATTTTATATATTAAAAAAAAACACAATAATTGTAGTTTGTTATTAAAAAAACAACAAAAAATATATTGTAAAATAATGTTGAATTTAAAAATACAAATTAAAAAAAAAACAATTTTATCGTGAAATGAGTCGGAAATTTAGATATAGTCACAAACTGCTTTTAGGCGAGCGGTAAAGATACGAGGTGGCAAAGTTAAAATTCGGAAAGAGCACATCGAAATCTATAAAATTACTCATTTTTGAAAATCCCGGAAAACTTTCCAGGTAAAACTACCAAATGACTGAACTAATATGCAAAAAAGTGAAACGAGGAAAAATAATTTACCTAGCCCTGATTTTCTCAATACCAAAATGTGTTTTTCTTCAATCCAGCTACTTATGATTCAGTGTCACATTTTCATAAATTATATGTGCATAAATTTGACGCTATTGTCCTCGTAATATACGAGTCTTCAGTTGACATCCGCTGGCTCTGATGGGCGCCTTGTGGAGCCGTACTATCTGGCGCGAGGCTCTAGTGAGCGTCGCTCGAATCTCGTTCAGTTCCCGCGCGGCCGGAAACGGATTCAGCTGCTCCTACTCCACGTTCACGTGTTTCCGGTCTGGCGTCGAACGTAAATGAAATTTTCATCCTTTGTTAATAAAAAGCGTTACAGTTCGGTCCGTTCGAATGTGAAAGTGACAGGTATTCAATTATACGCGTAGTTAACACACTGCCGTCATTTTAAAAATCATTTTAAAACTGTCTTTTATATATTCTTTTTAAAACTCCATTTTAAAACTGTTTTTTTCTTCGCTTGAGTGCAATAATGATGACTACCTTGATATAAGTACAATCAATTTTTAAATATTTTTTCAGCCGCGTTAAAAGCATCAAATATCTAAGAAATTAATAAATATTTATAATTATAGTGACATAATATAGTGTGCGCTTCTGTGAGGGTGTCAAAATATTTGGACTTGAAATATTTGAGCACTTGCAGAGGTATAATAATAATAAATATTAAGAATTTCTTAAAAAAATGAAATTTTTTATAAACAATTGATAATTATTTTTTGCATTGCAAATAGAGTATTGATTTTTTAAAATATATATGCATAAAAGTGCAAAATATTCTGAGACCTCTACATAAGTTACGTGACCTTTTATGAATGATGATGCAACTCTCATATTAGGCAACTCCTATTAACTGCATTTAATCATGGATTATTTTGATACCGTGCATTTGATACTACCTATGAATTTGTTGCAAATACGCGGATGGTCAATGTTCAGACCGTGTTTCATTAATGAGACAATTTTAGATTAAACAAAACATATAGGGAGCCGAAATTGCATATTTTTCATTAGGAGACATCACTAGCAACCTATAATATTTTTTGAAATTGTGTTCCTATCTCTGTCGTATCTTTTTGTTCACAGCACTCTTGCCAATTTAACTTCCTTCTTTTTACCTCGCTTTTTACATCGCTAGGACAGCATTATTCAACCGCTCTCTGTCCTGCGCTATGTTGGTTACTTAGAGTCACTATTCGTTCGCAGAGTATCTCCATTTTCCCTCCCCATATTCTTCGAGATTATCCTGTAGGCCTTTATCCTTCTAGTGCTGCCTGGTGAATGTGTATTTGGGCTGCCTTTCGCTTTCCAGCGGGTGACATGACCAAGCCAACTCAACTGATACATTTTTACTTAACCAAAAAAGAATTGGTAGCTATATTATCGCCGCAAAGTGCCAAATTTCATCACGACACGTGAAGTATTTATAGCTCGTTGCTCTATTTTTGAAAATCATATCGACAGTAAAATCGTTGAATTTCTGACAACCCTATTTAGCGCTCAAAGAGTTGCTGGTTACGCCTTCTAACCATTGACTCCAATTGGACCTCTGGGATTCCCTGTATAATTATGACTACTGGTGCCATTACTTTCACATCTATGTGCTGTTGTTGTTGTGGTGATTTAACATGCTGACTTTACGTGTCGCCATCGTAATGACGAGTAACGTATTTCTGTTTTTCATTTACTAAGCTCTTTTTTCCTATTAGTTTATCACCCGCCGCAGAAAAACATCCTTTACCTTGTTTTTTAATGCAACGCCGTGATAAATTATATTAAATGGAGAAATAAAGTATAAAGCCAGGCTGTTTAACAAAAATAATTTTAATATAATACGACCTTTCTGTAAGCCGATCATCTGTTTTGAAAAGGCTCTTATTGACGTGCGATTATATTTATATTTTATTCCATCTATTATTCCTCAGCGTTACAACTCTTGGTGGGTCCTAGCTGCCTCCAAAAAAGTCCTCCATGCTGCTCTGTCGCTGGCTGCCATTTTTCAGTTTTGTTGTTCCAGGGCCCGGCAGTCCACAACAACACCATCTAACTACCGGAGTTTTAGTCTTCTGACACTTCTACCCATTGGGTCATTAAACAACACCCGTTTTTGGGGCTCCAGATCATTCATACGGTGTAGCCAGCGTAATCTATTAATCGTAATGAACTTGACTACGCTGACATCCTGGTAAAGGTCATAGAGGTCGGTGTTGTATCTTTTTCGCCATGTTTGACCGTCATTAATAGGTCCATATTTTATATTTTATTATTATATTTTATTAACTCGCTTATATTAGCTTCACCTGTTTGTCTGCTCGTCTGGACGGAAATTTATAATCGATTTCAACCACTTTCCAATGTCTAATTGATCTGAAATTTTGCCCACAGACATATTCTCGATGACAATACATGAATCAATTAGTTGATTTACTAATTAATCAAATAATTCATTATAATTAATTACTCAAACTTTAAGTGGAAAATTAGCTAATGTGTTCACCAAAAGTTGGCGCTAGTTTTCTACCAAAGTGGTTTTGTATGCTGGAAAAAAGTAGAAAATTATATTACATTAAAATATATTTTTTTTAAAAAGAAACAAGGTAAGGTAGGTATATTATGATGTACCAAAAATAAAAATTCGGAAAAAAGTTTTTACTTAACTCTCCAAATAAAAGCGTTGGCGCTTTCTCTCCATCAACAACAGAATTCTGTAATATATATAAATGTCGTAGGCGCCCACCCACCTTTTATTTGGAGAGTAAGCAAAATTTTTTGTTAGAAAATTTAATTTTTACTTTTTAATAATTACATTTAAATATAACGTGGTTTCTATAAAAAAAATTTCATTTAATTGTCTTTAAGAATATAATTTCATAATCGGTGTAAAATTTCAATTCATAATTTTTAATAAAAGATACTAAATTAATACTTTTTACGTGCAGAAATAAACGAAGCATGCTCATGAATTCAATCAATCAAAAAGCTCTAAAACGTAAACAAACGCTTCACAATTTGTTTAGTTAGTTATTTTACGAACATTAAGTTATTCTCAATATGTGAATAACTTAATGTTTGTTTACGTTTTAGAGCTTTTTGATTGATTGAATTAATTATTTTCAAACCTGTCAAACTCAAAACGTTAACATTGAAGACACTACGACGTTGTACAATAACTGTCAAGTTACCGAAATAGAAATATTGCTATTTCCACAATACGGTCAAAATGTTTGAAATGTGGTGCTCGACATATATGCAAAATAAATTGGGCAGATTGAATTAAAAATGGGGAAAGCGCCAAAATATATTTTTTTATACTAAAAAGAAGTTACGGACGTTACACGAAGTTACGACGTGCGGACAGACGGACAACGAAATTATTATAATTGGGATATTTATGATATTTAAATATACTGCGTTGTAATTTACTAAAAACGAGCAATATAGGAACGATTTTAAATATTAAATCTATACGGAAGGAAGGAAGAAAAATTCGGAAATCCGCTTTTTAGTTTATCGGGATTTAGCGGGAAATCCATTAAACCCGTTTATAACCCTGTAATGCGATGTCCAGTGTTCATTATTAAAGCTACCGGAGGTCTTCTCAATGGGTCAGAGGTTATTTCGATCAAAATAGTATTTTTGATAGTAAATTCTTCTACGTCCTACAGAAATCGTTCGATTTTATTGACTCTTTAGTGAAGCACCCCACAGTGTGTTATGGTGCAGTGAATCTCAATCCATAATTCCCACAGAATTAAAAAAAAAAGTGATGAACTAAACCCTTAGGAAAGAGGGTGGGGTCACAGCTGAAGAATGTCCCACTTCGCGAACACAAGACACATTAATACTGCAGCTAAAATATTTATTCTTGCATAATTAAATTCTCCAGTAAACAAAACTTGATTTTTAAAATAGAAGTTGTTTTTACATCTTCTTCTTCTTCTTCGTGTGCCTTGTCGGGTCCCTCCGACGCCGGCGATCATCTGGGAGAAAGTTTCCCTGTCCAGGGCAGTGCGAAACAGCTCTTCCACGCTTCTTATCCCGGTCCACTCTCGGATGTTTCGAAGCCAGGAATGCCGCCTCCTTCCGATCCCTCTGCGACCCTCAATCTTCCCCTTCATGACGAGCTGAAGAATGGAGTACATTTCGCCTCTCATTATATGACCAAAGTATGAAATTTTACGGAGCTTTACTATGTTGAGTAACTGTCTTTTTGTATTTGCTCTACGTAAAACTTCAATATTACTAGTCGTGTCAGTCCAAGAAATCCTTAATATTTTACGATGTATCCACATTTCGAATGCCTCTAGGCGATTTAGAATATTCACCTTCAGCATCCATGCTTCAACACCGTAAAGTAGAACTGACCATACGTAGCATTTGATCAACCTCTGTCTGAGCTCTCTGTTTTTACATGCTTCAGCAGTGCGATTAAAAGACGACTCTTGTGAAAGTGGGTGAGTTACAGATATGAAAAAACATGGCGGACTCTTGTTACCCAGACCCTTACCGTACATAATTTAGGTAACTGCGGTTTCCCAGGATTGAATATTCTGTGACTTTCGACTTTTAATCGACTTTTTGGGTCAAATGCTCATCTATGCGGCGGCTCATGTTTGTTTTGACGTTACTACCGGTGCGACGTCGGCGACGGAGTGGTAAGCCACAGTGTGGCCAGTCGTGGATAACCCAGCGAAATATTAAGTGAAATAACTACTTGCATGCAATAGGTGAACAGAATTTTTTAATAATCATGTATTCATAGACGGGTGATGAATTGCGAAATAGTGTGAATTCGAGATTAGTGTTTTAATTTAATTCGTGTCCGGTGACTTTGTGAATTATTAATTAGTTATAATTAATCGTTAATTAATTTACAATATTTTAATTTTTCTTCTTAAGCCACAATATTATTAAAGTAGATGAACTTGCGCTGAATATGAAGTTGCTCACTTCAAAATTGTATTTCAATATTCGCTAGTACATTATAGCTTGAGACACTCTGACTTGGATATAATACGTACGTGTGTTTGTGTGTATGCAGGTACACATTTTTTCATTATTTCTTTTATCTGTAATCCGAGGATTATAACCTTTCCGACTTAGTTCTGGAGCAGATAATTTGGAGCCGTTAGATGGCATTCTCATTACAGCGCGGACGGCGGGCCGACAAAAGTAGTTTACCGCTCTGTCGTCATTAGGCTGAGATGGATCGTTATTTCTGTCAGTCACTGAGTCGGGGGAGTTATTGCATCCAATATATCCATCATAAATAGTTCGCGCGAATTCGAAACGTTTATTGCGGATAAGGTCAATATAATAAGGCATCGATGTTCAATAGTTGTTTCGATTATTTTTTGTTCATCAAAGAATAAACCTGTTTCTATAAATTGCAATATTCCGGTAACATATTATTTGTATTGTTGATTTTTTATTCTTATTTCTGGTTTATGATAGATGGTAGATTCATTAAATAGAAAATGAGATTCGCCGCATAAAGTGGAGGGAGAATAACTGAAAATGGTCATTAACAAAACACTTCTATACTTAGTATTTAGTATATTGAATATTCGAAATGAATATATTAAATGAAAATAAATTAGAATATTCGAAAGAAATTGACCCTTATTTGGATTCAGAAAAAAAAGAATTGTTCCATTAAATAACGGTTCAAAATAGATAAGATTCAATATTCATTCGGAATAACCTATATTCATTACAGGTTATTCCGAACGTGTTACGTTGAACAGCTGGAAAAAGGAAATATTATGAATTTAAAAAAAATCGAGAAAAAATTATATAATCTTTACATTAACTGTGAATAGTGGCTGTGGCAAATGAGACACTTGAAATTAATAAAAGATTTATAAATTAACATAAATCAGTAGACACGAATTTAACTGGAGATCTATACTTTAATTTACATTAATTTTGATATTCCACAGAGGTACATTTTTAATTCGTTTTAATATCTATTGCAAGGTCATTTCGTTGTGGTTCGCACTACATAGTTCACTTATTGTTCGCATGTAAGTCATTCTGGGCTTGTCTCTGGTCAAACGCTTTCACTCATCGCTTGTCAAAATGACTAATACTAAGTGCGCAGCCGGTCGATCTCTTTTATATTAAATGTCGCTTCGCGATGTTTCCAGAATATTTTGGGTTATTCCAGACCTTTGTAATAATTTCCAATTTACTTTAAAAGACGTGGGCTGTAAAATCCTAAATTAATTTTAATTTACAATTCATTTTACAATTCTTTCTGCTTCTACTATTTCGTGACAATTTGATAAAATTGTAAATGGTTATCAGTTATATTCAGTGTTTCGGAAGTACTTAATATTGTATTCGTCAAAACAAAGGTTAACAGTTTACGATTATGATTATTTACGCATTGATTCGAGTAAACATTTATATTAATACTAGTTGTAACTCTTCAAAAATGAGGTACTTTTACATGTCGGTTCCTAAGGAATAAGAATTTGTTTATTTTATTTAAAAAAAATCGATGGATATTAACGTATTTTTAATCTATCGAATGGATGTCGTCTTTAACAGTTCAATAACAAATTAAAATTTGTTTACAATATATTATTCCAATTATAATTTGTCTATCTATCCGTCCGTCCGTGTGGCGTAACGTCGTGTAACGTCCGTAACTTTTATATAGTATTTTTTTCTTTTTTCTTCGTCTCTACATGTAAATTTTTTTATTTTCTTTTTTTATATAAATAAATAAATACTTACTCCTTAGGGACCGACATGTAAAAGTACCGTTATTTTTGATGGGTTGCAGCTAGTATAATATAATTTACTATAAAATACAATCTACTAATATGTAGAAATTATATGCTATTAACCTAAAAACTCAAACTTCACTTTGAAAATAATACAAACCAGCAGATGTTACCGTCGTGTAAAATGTTCGGTAAAACAACATTTTAAATAAAATGTTTGTATAATAAAACCGATTTTTAAAATTAATGAATGATTATTATATTATCATTCGGAATACGTCTCTCTACCAAATTTCTCAGCGATTTTTTTTGACCAACAACCGCTGAAAAGTGAGTCAAATGTTGATTTCGAGATTTCTCGTTGCTGGACAAGTGAAGTTAAATAAAATCTTGTAAAAAAACTCACTCTCCCTGTATTAAAAAAAAAAATGTGCGTGGGAAGATACATGTGTATATGACGATGATGTGACGTACCTACAGGAACTGTTGTTGCTGGTTAATAAATAAAACGGCGACTTGGGAGTCCGCTTCAATGATTAATATGTATAAAGTTGCGCAAGTCAAACTTTGGGTATGACTTCAAAAGTTCCGACTTCACTTCACTGTTTCGTGGAATAGGAAAATTCATCACATTTTATGGTCTGGCAGGTATAAACACAGAATCAGTTTATGTTTGTATATAAAGCAAAATGTTAATGTACACGTTAACCGTCGTTTAAATATATAATGCAGGGTGTAATAGAGCAAACGCAATACTTTATAGGTAGATTCCTGCCTGAATTGTAAGACGAAAATATTCCAGAAACAATGTCTTAATATCAATAGTTTAAGAAGTAGGTTAACGACGATTTTCTGCATTTATTATTACTTATTTTATGTAGGCATTGGGTTATTATTAATTAACCATAAATCGAATGTTAAAAATTCTTCACTTCAATATTAGTCAAATAAAATAATTAAACCCTCGCAGAAATTTGAAATGTAAAATCTTTTAACAAGGTTTTTAACATATTATTTGACTTATATTAAAGCGAATTAATTTTTAATTTTTGATATAAGTATTTTAAAGTTTTAGAGAAAGCAATTTGAACGTTTTTGCTTAATCATTTTGACCCATAATTTAAGCAGGAATCACCTGTGTATAGTATTATGGACCAGCCGTGTTACACTGTGTATGCGCTTTCCATAAGCCAAATTCGTAACACTTGCTTAAGTACGCCAATCAAGTTGGCCTTGGAACCCACGCACTGCAGACTTGTGCGATAATTTTTATCTTGCATGACTAATTAATTCGAAACATAGATTATAATATTATTTTCTACAGTATTTATAATTTCTTAACCATGAAATTTGTGTTCTGTAAAATTCTGGTTCCCTTATCGTCTTTTATTATTACATTGTACCTTCATATCACATCGGGACTATCTATTTGCATAACTAAACACTTTTTGAAAATATTTAAGTTTTTTCGTTTTTGTTTTGTTTTTACTGCTTCAAGAGGCCCCGAGGTCCAATTACTGAAGCGATAGACTTCATAAAAACACCCAGACTAAATCACATATATTTATTGTCATCTTATTGGGAATCGAACTCACAACACTCGGCGTTAGAAGCTAGTCATATACCCTCTGCTGCCGTAAGAAACAAAATGAAAAAAAAATTAATCCACGATATGTTTACATTCTAATTGATTTCGAAGCATGCGAAGTAGTGTCATAAATGTCAAATTTCACGGTCTTAACATTTTTATAACATTATTTTATTTCTATAAATTATTATTATAATGTCATCATAAAATAATTTTGCTGTGTTTGAAGAAGACATTATTTTATTATTTTTAGTTTTAGGTTTAAGCAAATAGCCAGTATAAAATAAAACAAATGGATTCCTATTCATGAATTTTTAGCTTCATAATACTGAAATCATCATGTCCCGTGATTTTTAACGGGTGTACGGCTAGTACGCAAATAAAAGTGTAAATTCTAATACGTGTATTTCGACAACATAGGAACTTTTTTACAATTTTTTTTTTACCATAATTTACCCTGAATTACGAGAATTAAAAGCCACCGACTGACTGACGGGCTTCAAGAACGCACGGACCGTCTAAGTGGTTTCCACTGCTTGGTACAAAAAATATCTCTCGGACGAGCTCGACTAAGTGAATAATCCCCGTTTATTTTTTCGTGATAAGTACCCGACGACTCGGCCAAGTCTAACGCTAACCAGATAGCCGTTAACAAATTTGAGTAATCACTTTTCCAATAAAACTTACAGCACTCGACCAAGGCCTGTTTTTGCGGTTAAGACTATAATATTTGAAAATGTTTTCGTTGCATAAAAAATAAATATCTCAGCTTTTGAAAACATATTTTCTACGTATTTGTTTATATTCCTTTATACTAAATAAAAAGTTTTGATACTATGCGGTTAGTGAATTGCATTTTAATATTTACCACGCCATGTTGCATTATTATTATGCAAGATAGTGGGAGAAAACTATGCCAACCGGGCGTGAAATGAAAAAGACCGATTATGGAGCTTTTCAAATGCTCCTAATTAATTAACTTATTAACTGCATACCTACTAAAGACGTTTTGAGTATATTTATTTTAGAATATTTCAGATGCGAGGTGAACAAATAACAATGTTATATTCAAGTGCACATCCATTAGGTATCATTTCTGATTAGTTTAGCCTCCCTATATTGTCGTGGCTGTGCGCGGAAAATGAAACACTAAAAACAATTAAAACTTTTATTTACTATACACTGTCATTGGATAGGAATTTAATTGAAGCATCATTCTTAAATTCACACTAATTGTATCTAGAATATTTCACACAGGTTCGCATTAATTCACGTCACTAGAATCTTGCTGCACTTTAGTTTATCGCTAGGTAGATCCGCCCCATTTCGCACGTAAGTATTGCTCGCGCCGAATATGTCGCTTGGTCACACTGCTAGGCACATCCCCACACAGTTTGCTTTTATCTGTGTATTCGCGGAAATGTTACAACAACCCCGAAACACACTAAGTACGCAGTAGTCGATCGATCTCTTTTATAGGCAAAATCGCGTCGCAATAGCTCCAGAATCTATTGGGTTATTCTAAACCATTTTAAAAGGTGTAGAATGTCGTAAACTCATGGATTCCGTGCAACACTTTTTACTTCTATCATATTGTGACAATATTACTAGAGTTATATCTTATTATCATCTTTGATAACAGGAAATAGTCTCAAGGAACCATATCCGGTGAACACGGAGGCTTAGGCATCATGAAGATGCTGTTTTTAGCCAGAGATTCTGAAATGTTTTCCATAAGTAAAAATTAACCGAACACACCAAAACACGTGTATTCTTTTCGAAACATAACAATTAAGTCAGCGTTTAATATGGCTACCAATGTCAAGATATTTCAGAGATAGTTGTACCACCACCACATCAACAAAAAATGCCACAATTGGACTTATGGCCCGCGAAATTTAAAAATTAATAATTTTATATTAATTCATAATTAAGATGGATTACTTTATCGATGTATTATAATTTTTGTATTGAATTCGACTGGGACTATTGGATATTTTGCTTCCTAATGATATCTACCTACTCATTTGAATCAAATGTCGGGTCCATTTTTGAATTACTTTTCCATCAGTAAACTACTACGAAGTATTAGTAAATATTGTATTGTTTAAGAGTTATGAACATATAAGTGTATTATAAGAATGTCTTTCTCGTGTGAAGTTATGATTTGTAGATTTTGTGTTGTTTTGTGTTTTAACAGTATTTTATTACTGAGTGTGTTCATTTGTGTGTGCAATATTATTTAACAAGTCTAAGCATATAGGTTTATCTTACATTTAGAAATGGTATTCCTTAAAAAATAAAATCTATTAAATTCCTAAAAGGGCGACCACTAATAAACCTAAGAATTGCTTTTTGCAATCTGTTACTCTAATAATATTACCAATACAAGCGTAGATTGATACAGTCTGTTCGAACCTTTAATAAAGATGGTTATGAGTAACAGGATGTTTAAAAATAAACATTTTATAATAATAAATATAAAAATTTTTAAATAATAATTATTAATAAATATATATTTTTAAAATAATAATTATGTATCTATTTATGAGGCAAAAACTTTACAGGTGGATTCTTGCCTTGATGATGAGTCGAAAATGTTCAAGTGACTATGACCTAATCAATAGTTGTGGAAGTATGCAATATTTCTGACTTGTTTTTTGCAAAAAGTTGAACTATCATTACAGTAACTTGTATCGACTATGAAAAATTTATTCGTTTTAATACAAGTCGAATAAACTGATATAAACATCGAAAAATATCAATTTTCAATTTTTGCAATATATGAACAGGGTTATTTGGAATATATTAAATATATAAATAATGGAATATATAAATTAATAAAATAATCCCTCGCAGGACTACATTCATGCCTTGATTATGAGTCGAAAATGTTTAAGCAGCCTTAACCTAATATCAATAGTTTTGGAGTTATGCAATATAAAAGTTTGCATTTATTTCAATGTTTCCGACTTATTTTTTACAAAACGTTGAACTATCATTACAGTAATTTAAATCGATTACGAAAAATTCACACGTTTCAATACAAGTTAAATAAAGTGATAAAAACACTGCAGAAATTCCAATTGGAATGTTTTCCAATCGATATTCGAAAGTATTTATTATTGTGTTAAAGGGAATGAATTTTTCATATTCGATATAAGTTACTGTAATGATAGTCCAACGTTTTACTAAAAATAAATCAGAGATATAGAAAAAAATGCAAACCTTGATGTCGAATATCTCCATAACTATTGATATTTAGGTCATGTTTGCTTGAACATTTTCGCCTCATAATCACGGCAGGAATATGGGCCTGCGAGGTAATTAATGTTTTCGAAATAGCCCTGTACTGTATACCTACACATTAAATTTTTTTAATATTAGTCGTTTTTTGTTGTAATTTTACATTTGTTTATTTTATAATTGGCCAAAGGCACGGTCTTATGTTAATGTTAATACGATTATGTATCAATGGCTGTAAATAAATGACAAAGACTGGAAGAAGCTGAAAATTAATAGCAGAAACAAAAAATTAATCGAGTACTTGAAAATGAAGTATAAGAAGAAGAATAAAGTAAAGTACGAATCAAGTTGTAGGAGGGTGCACTGTTATCATTAATAAATAAATAAAAAATTGTAAAAATTAATCATTAAAATATATGCAAACCACCACCCTATACTTTGCAACACAAAACCGGCGCGCTACCTCCTCCGCGATCGGAAACACACTGACACGTGTATGAGTGCACTCCACCGTGTTCCACCAATCCGCGCGCTAGCTACCACAAAGTTTGTGTGTATATTTAATTCGCGTATATGCACTCACACATTAAAACTTATTATTATAGATCTGAATGCACTGTACTTATATACGTATGTACGCTTTTCGCGTAATGTGTTTGAATCCTTAAGATTTTTTTATTTTATTTTGTGGATAAAAAGGTTTGGTATCCAGCTAAAATTTTATCGCCTGCAGTGTACCTACATTATTTTTTATTTTCCACAATAAATAGAAACCTTAAAAAAATATAATTTTTCAATTTATGAATAAATTTTAAATTTACATATTCAACGTTGCTTTATAATTAGACCTGTAAATAATAAATTCGTCGCTGAAAAAGTTGCTATACATTTATTTTCTGAATTACACAGAACCGCTACCGCAACATGAAACGGTAAAGTTTTGTTTAATTATTTGCCAGTTTATGTTGACTGTAATTTTTTTATTTCTAAAATGGTATTCATTTCATTACCGAGTAATTGATTATTTTACATTCAAACTAACAATTTTACAAACAATATTTTTTCTAATGGCATAATAAGAAAGAAAGGAGATAATTTATTTTATTATTTTCGCTTCTTATTACAATAGGAATTATTGTACCTGTTCTGTAACAAGTTGCTTTGTTTTCTGATAATATGAATTATATTGGTTTTATTTTAGCATTGTTATTTGATGATTTTACCTAAGAATATGTCATACGTATTAGACAATCGTTATAATAATTGTTTCAAATTACGTCACATATTTTTTTTAATACAGGCAGGTAAAATAATTTTACGACGTGATATGGGGCTACTAAATATCTAAGATATTCTGTACGTGGCCACGTGGATGTCGTTGATCATGAGTAACGTATGCACCCTATTTTGTTCTAATGAATGTTAAAAATCATAGGTAATTTTTATATCTATCGGATAGCAGTGGCGGAAAATTAATGGTAATTATAACCTTAATTTATTTAAAAAAACGACCTTGATGGTTTTTATTGCAGAGGCATTGAAAAACTTGTAGAATGTTGGCGAAAAGTTATTGACTTGTTTGTCGTAATTTTTTACTAATTTGTTTTTATTTATTTATGAGACACTAACAGAATAATGGGCACACGATACATAAAAAACAATATATTATTATTTAAAACTCAGTCCATTATTCCAATTTCAAGTGTCTTTAACCTGCTTTAGCATAAACATGAATACCTATGTAAATTTTTGTATCAATGTAGTTTGATCGTGTAAAAATATGTAACCTAACAATTTATTTAATGTATTCTATTGGTTCAGGTTACTGTCACGAAAATGGATGTTGTATAAGAACAAATTTTTGAATGGGTTGAATGAGGTAATTCAATGGGGATAGGGTATCTGTACATGCATTAACATCAGGGTTAACACAATATGTATTGTATGTACGACACATTCTTGTAATGGGAGAAAAATAACCCACATTATTGGAACGGTGGCTTATTCTAAAGAACTCCGAGTTTCTTGTATTATTGAGTTTAAAATATAATTTTCTATGTCAGATAAAGAAAGAGAATCAATAGCTTCACTGAGAACCTTGTGTAGCACAACAAGGTCGGATATTTTCCGTCGGAATTCAGGTTTTTGTATTTTCAAAAGGACAAGACGATCCTAGTAGCTGTGAAGATTACCGTGTTGACCAGCTTTGTAGGACAAAATATGTTGAAATTTTTTCTGCACTCTATTCTTGCTTCATGTGTAGTATAAATAGATGACCAAATAACTGATGAATATTCTAAGATACTTTTTACTAGTGATGTAAGAGAATTTTTAGGCTTTGAGGGTTTTTAAAATGATGAGTAATACTTGTTATAAATCCCAACATGGTATCACACCCAGATCCCTTATTGAATTGACTTGAGAAAGTGGAACGTCATAAAGAAATTCTATTTTTTGTGTGTTTTTAGTGAAACTAATACAGGAACATTTCTTAACATTGAGTCAAATTTTATATACTTTACACCAGTTTGATAGTTCGTCCAGAATCTTTCTATAGAAGATGACTATCTTCCAGGCTTAGAATGGTACAAAAGATTTTTAAATCATCAGCATATAATCGGAAAATCGTTTATGAAGATGAGGAAGAACAAGGGACCAAGGTGAGAACCTTGAGGTACCCCTGAAGTAAAAGAAGCTGGAGATGAATCATATCCGTTAATTATGTTCTCTTAGTTTGAAAAAATGGGTACAACTCACGTTTATAAAATATGTAGAAAAATTGTTAATAACACTTATTAATACGCTGCAGACGCTTTCAAAAGAATATTATGTGATGCGGCATAATATTGTGACCGCGTTATTTACCGCTCCGTCGAGAAACATTGGTCACGGCGTAATTTCCTCCGTTTGTTAACATTTTATGGCAATTAGCTGAATGGAAAAGCATGATCGCGGTCCCGGCGACCATGTTGGATTTTCCGTTGTTTCTGGGATAAAGTACCCATAAGAATTAGCATTATTTCCGTTCGCCATGCATGCCGTCGGGCATGTTAAACCTACAAAATATCTAACACAAGTCGTGAAACAATCACGTAGAGCCACGGCTGATTTCATTGGCGCTTACGTTAATTTTAAAAACGTGTTTTTCCGCATTGATTCACAGAAAAATAAATGCATAATTGGTGTTTTAAATAATTTCGTGACCCAACCATGGATCAGCTGGGGGCTTTGGAGATTATTGACAATTGTTTGGCCGATTATTTCATAATGTAAATCGGTAATAATCGGAATTTTCGGCATTTAATTTTATCTGTTATCTATCATTTGGTTGTGTTCCCAAAATATAATACGATCATACATACATATTAAAAATCGTACAGAGCTGAAGCATTTCTTAATTGCATTATTAACCCTTATTATGTTTGCTCTAAAGAAAGTATAGTCACTCCGCACAACTTTCCCGGACATCCCATCCATCTCCTGTCTGGATTAAATGGAATTATAGTTACTATTAAGATGCTTTGCAAAACAATTGAACCTTTCCTCCATTAACTAATATTTGACCCGAGAACGCTGGGTATGAACTGTAAGTAGTTTAATGATATATGTTTAGAGAATATGGGTTATTAGAATTGGTATTGAATACGTTTTGGGCATCATTAGATTACTTACTCCAAATAGCTTAATGAGCCTCTACAATCTAATCACAAGTTCAAGCCGATTAATCACAGGACGGGTTGAGGCATCACAGAAATCTACGATGAGGCACTTACTCAGTATACACATATGTTCTGATAGCATTACGGTACACATTAAGCAAATTGTCGGAAGTTTAAAGCGAGTTTGCTCATAAAGTTTCCTCTAGATGAAGTTGTATCCTAAAATGACTTCACGGAACGGGCGCTTGTTGTTGGCTAGTGAAGTGCTTCTGGGTCGGTCAGGTTACGGAATTGCGAGGACAGTTATTTTATTTATAACTAGTTTATATTATTAGTGGCGAAATCCCGTCAATACTGACAGGAGAAAATCATATGTTTATTCCATTGTTGGCACTTTCCAGTATTTAAACAAGCAGGACGTTCAGAGAGCAATATATTTCGTATTCAGTTAAGTGAAATTCCCATATAAAAATACAGTTTTGTCTCTATGAGACAACTTTAATTTATCTTGATTAATGATGTCCCTGGGGATAAAATCCAGTATTGTGTTTTTGGAAAAATTTGGACATACTCAAAAATATTCTGAAATGAAAAAGATTTAAAAATGTATTTATTTTATATTTTATAGAACATTAACAATCATAGGTGAATGAATAGTGGGTATATTATTTTTTATTTTGATCACAGAAATTATTTAAAGGAAGATATTCTGGCTATACCCAATCGGGCTAGGTCTGTTCTAGAGAAACAGAGAAAAAAGTAATATAAACTGTATAAAATAAAAAATATAAAAACAAATTAACTTAAGTAGAAAAAAGCTAAATACAAAATAGTAAAAAGTAAAAAAATGTAATAAAAATGTGGTAAATAAATCATTGTATGTGCTCATCATATATGTGTTTTCTACACTCGCCACCGACTAGCCACAAATTTTCACAATACTATGAAAACAGTGGGTTCGATTTATGTATTTGAAACTGAATATGAATAAAATAAATATTTTTTAAATAATTAATCTGATATTGTAAAATAAATATATGATTAGTATAATGCAATTAGGATTGCTCGACTTCGCCACGCCGCGCACGACGGAAGGCACTCTTCCCTTCAGAGCGATTATTAGTCAGGATTTCTCGCTAACGGATAAGAGAAATTTAATAAAATCATATAGAAAATAAACTTCGTTAATGTCTGAACATTTTTCGATGCAAATTATGTGTATCACAAAGAATTATTTAATTCTAAATGGTATTGTGGTGATAAATGATATTAAAATATTAATTATAAACAGGTTTATTCTTTAAGATACCAGGATATCATCATATTTATATCTTTGCAAAGAATAAGCAGCGCTGTTTATTATATTTTATATACGCAACATGATAATTTGTAAATTACCTTAACTCACTCGAAAGCCTATTCGATTACTAGGAGTAGCAAGAGGTTATTAGTAATCCTTGAAGATAAACCGATATTGTGAAATCTGTGTAGCACAATTTGCAGAAAACAGCAAAGGAAACATCGAAGATCGAATGGAAATATAAGTGTATTTTCGAATGTTGATTTGTAGTTTTTGTTAGAATTTAAATTTTTATGCTGTGTTGTTTATTCCTAATCACTTCAGAAAATCGAAAATAAAGATGACATCATGCACATTATAAAATAAAATAAAATAATTTTAATATTAAAACGAAAATAATAAAAAATCTCATAATACAATAATAATAGTAGGTTATATAAAATATGAAAAATTAAGTCCAGGAAAATAATTGTGGTAATTGCACTTTGTTACTTATCAATGTGTACTTTAGATTTAATTAATTATATTATTACCTTAATTTTTTAGACGATGTACTCCTCGAAATAATGTCGAAATATATAATTTATTATTAATTGTGGTTTGAAAATTGATTTAAAAACTGTAATATGTAATTAGCTGAATTTTGAGTGGATACTTAAGAAATAATGAACTTTTCAACTCATATTCTCAAATTTATCTAAAATAATTATGTGAAACATTGTAAGTTGGAGCTAAACGTTATCAAATTAACTTTCAGCAATAACAAATATCAAAAGATTATTTTAGTATTTGAAAACCTTTTAGAAATTAGGTAGCACGGAAGAAATATCATTACGACGACGAAAACGTAAAAGATCATCCATTTTTTTGAAAACTTTTACAGATCTTCGCGATTCCACTGTCATCTTTGAAAAATTATATCCCGCATTCCTTTTAAAAAATTAATTATCTTTTTCATTACAAAATCTTGATTGTCTCTTCAGCTGGGGAAGACTAACAATGTTTTTTGTTCAAATTTAAAGATGTACTCCTTAAATTTTGTAATATAATTAATTATTCAATGTTAATTCAAAAAAATGCCAACTTATTTGTTTGGAATAAATATTTTGAAGCACATGATTATTGCTTAGAATATTTGTTCATACTAAATTCAAATGAGAAAATATTAATGCTTATATTAAATTTCAATTAAAAAATGATTACTTTTGTTCACCTTTGTGAACTTTCTTAAAAGCAATTGTATTTTAAAGGCGTCGAATTTCAATCCTGGCAATTCTCACATGTTAAGTCTGTGATTTACCATATTATCAACTCCCCTAGAAGACTTTAGTGTCAAATTATTATACAAGTATATTTGAAATAGTTAAATTTCATATAATTTTACTGTGCATAATTAGCCTGTTATTTCTTGTGTTAGAAATTAATGCATTAATTTGTATATTGAAATTTAATTTTATTTAATAAACAGTTTCCTTGTAGAATTTTTAACAATGTTGTTAGATTTCTAGACACCATCCCCGTCTGTCGAGCGGGACACCGGGGTTCCGTTCTTCACTACAGAGATTTTAATTTTGTTTATTTATCTGAATTTATAAAAACAATTTCTTAGGCAGCACTGAATTCTCATACCGAGTTCGATTCTCGGTAAAATCACAAGACATCTGTATGATTTTCTCTGGATTTTTGGGTACGTCTGTGGCGTTATAAATAATAATTAAATTTAAAAAACAAAATAATTATAAAACTTTGGCAGTGATAATACATATTTTTTAATGAAAATACAAGTTTTAAAAACATGGTTAACACAGAAAAAATCACCGTTTTACTAAAAAACAGCGTATGTAATTAAACAATCATTTTGCACCGATGTACACGATTGACATTGACAGTTGTTGCAATATATGTTTTTTTATCACGTTCGTTACCACGTCCTTTTATTGCCTTTTTAAACTTATTTTCAAATTAAATATGTATATATTTTTTTAAAGTAAACTTTTAGTTTTTTTAATAATGGTTAGATTAGGTAACTGCCAACTAATTATTGAATTATTTACGTATAAAACAGACGTATTTTTTGGTGATGTATATTTTTAGTTTTTTTAAGTTGAAAGTGAAATTTTGGGATACAACATAATGCGCGCGTATCATGCGACTGAATATTTCAAGACCATGAAGTCACTTCTCCCAATCTAAAGCTATGATGGCAGTTTTTCGTGTGATATTTAAGGAATAGAAATTCTTCCAAGCGACATCAAGTTGTTTGAAAATTGTGTTATGAAAATTGCGTACGCTCCGGGTGCCGTTATAATTTATTTTATATTTTTTACTGATGTATTTTTCTTCATACAATTGTTATCAAATTCGTAATGTGTTAGTATAGAATTGAAAGCTTAAAGTTTCATTGTTTTTTTTAATACAAGATACGTGGGTACTGTATTAAATGTGTATTTGAGAATTTTTATCCGTTGTGTATTTGAGAATTTTTATCCGGAGAAGTGTCATTGATGAAAATTCTTATTTGTGTTGTATTCCTTAAATACTCATACATTTAAAAGCTAACGTCTATGACTTGTGTATCTTGCTCGTGACGACATATGGCCTTAAAACTGTATCCCTGTAAGTAACTTACAAAAGCTAAAGTGCGTTCAGCGAGCAATGGAAAGACAAATGCTAGGCGTCAGTCTCCGTGACAAAAATAGAAATGAGGAGATTAGACGCCAAACAAAGGTTACCGACATCGCAGAAAGAATGACAAAGCTTGAATGGCAGTGGGCGGGACACGTAGCGAGACAGGACAGTGGCAGATGGTCACCAAAAATCCTAAAATGAAGACCCTGGAACAATAAAAAAAGAGTAGGGGGAGACCACAAAAATGTGGATAGATGACATTGTCTAGCTTGTGGGTCGAAGAGGGTAACAAATAGCCCAAGATAGAAAATGCCGAAAGGTTTTAGAAGAGGCCTATGTCCAGCAGTGGGACGATTGTAACCGAGAAGAAGAAGTTGTATCCCTTCAATCAAACATAGTTTGACATAGCATAACGTTGAAACATAGCTGGACCAGCTATGATCTTACCAAAGATATACAACACAATACTTGGTTTTTATGTAGGTACGCTAAAGAAGTATAATTTGTAATTCTTAGAATTTTAGAATTTCTCATTTCGTTAGAATTTTCTCTGAAAATAATGTTTTAATTTGTTTTCTATAATATTATTATTATCATATATATAGATCTTTTGTGAATATCGACAGAGCACGGCGTTACCATTTGAAGTAGAAAACATTTCATTTGAAGAGTCGATCTCAAAGGAGAAATATTATTTCCGATAAATTGATTCAGTCTCTGGAGTCTTAAGAGCTTCGCCTTGTGACGTCAATACGTTTCCTGCTGAAATAAGAAACTTCATCCTTATTTACTGGAAACAACGTTGATCAAAACAATAGGAGACAACAAAATTTCATAGTATTTATATTTAATTTGAAACGTACCCAGTTTTGAAAATAATTTGTTTTGTATGATTTCTTTGAATATTACATAATCTTAGGAGGCATTTTCTGGATTTATCTTTTACCTTTGTGGCGTCAAGAGAGAGTTATGAATTACGGATATAGATATGAGATAAAGTGAGATGTTCTTATTCTAAAAGGACATGTGATTTTGTCCATCGCAACGAGGAGTTGTGAATGAAATGCGAGTGGTATTCTGCTTCTAAAATATATTTTATTTACTATTCTGTGATCTGCATTAGTAATCGTGTAAGATGATGACAAAAAGTAATGGCAGGTTAGGTAGGTTGAATTGATATGCATACTCTGAATTTATTCGACAATTTGAGAATACTTGTTGAATCATAAAGTACGAGATACGATATGTATCTTTAAGAAGTAAAGAACTAAAATTTAATTAAATACTTAAAAATCATTGCAATGGGCACGACTTTATTCAAAAGATAATTTTAATAAGGTAATAAATAATTTTAAGGTACTTTATATTATCATTTTCCATATATAACTTTAAGGTACTTTATATTATCATTTTATAGGTAATAAATAATTTTAAGGTACTTTATATTATCATTTTCCATATATAACTTTTAAATATTTTGATCTATACTTCGATTTATAAATTTTATTTTTGTTATCCTGACGAAGAAGCGTTTGGCTTCTAAATATGTTGAATTTTTTCAATAAATAAGTGGTGTTTACAAAGTTAATTTATATAAATGATAATTTTATGTTTGAACATAATAACACAATTTAACATGGTTTCCACTCGCTGTAAAAAAACTGATTTGCCTAAGCAATCACGTCGCCGCTTATATGGAGAACACTCTCTCTCGAATCTTCTCATATTTGTTCGCGTATTCAACCGGCTTTCTTAGTTTTTCTGATCTTCAAAATTAGGGTACGAACGTGTCATTGAAAATCATCGATTGCTGAGTTAAGTGACTTAGTACACAGTTAATTATGAAAATGGAAGGAATTTGAACTTGTTTTGATTTGGAGAAGAGATGGGAGTCTCATATTTGTTCGCGTATTCAACCGGCTTTCTTAGTTTTTCTGATCTTCAAAATTAGGGTACGAACGTGTCATTGAAAATCATCGATTGCTGAGTTAAGTGACTTAGTACACAGTTAATTATGAAAATGGAAGGAATTTGAACTTGTTTTGATTTGGAGAAGAGATGGGAGTCTCATATTTGTTCGCGTATTCAACCGGCTTTCTTAGTTTTTCTGATCTTCAAAATTAGGGTACGAACGTGTCATTGAAAATCATCGATTGCTGAGTTAAGTGACTTAGTACACAGTTAATTATGAAAATGGAAGGAATTTGAACTTGTTTTGATTTGGAGAAGAGATGGGAGTCTCATATTTGTTCGCGTATTCAACCGGCTTTCTTAGTTTTTCTGATCTTCAAAATTAGGGTACGAACGTGTCATTGAAAATCATCGATTGCTGAGTTAAGTGACTTAGTACACAGTTAATTATGAAAATGGAAGGAATTTGAACTTGTTTTGATTTGGAGAAGAGATGGGAGTCTCATATTTGTTCGCGTATTCAACCGGCTTTCTTAGTTTTTCTGATCTTCAAAATTAGGGTACGAACGTGTCATTGAAAATCATCGATTGCTGAGTTAAGTGACTTAGTACACAGTTAATTATGAAAATGGAAGGAATTTGAACTTGTTTTGATTTGGAGAAGAGATGCGAGTCTCATATTTGTTCGCGTATTCAACCGGCTTTCTTAGTTTTTCTGATCTTCAAAATTAGGGTACGAACGTGTCATTGAAAATCATCGATTGCTGAGTTAAGTGACTTAGTACACAGTTAATTATGAAAATGGAAGGAATTTGAACTTGTTTTGATTTGGAGAAGAGA